>JASTWQ010000269.1:222500-273432 GCA_035220615.1 Leptothorax acervorum | reverse complement strand
GTGTAAGAAATACTAGTGATATTTAGTTAGTTGGTTATGGCGTAAAACCGCGCTAGTGTCGCAGAGCGTGTAGATGGCGCACGGATGCCGTTCTATCCGGTTGGTATTACGGAGGGCGCGGAAGGCGCTTGGTAACAGAAAGATCTCGGAGAAGAGAAGCGCGCGCATCAACGGTCGTTGTGCCGGTTCGTGCAGGTTCGCGCAAGTTAGTCAGTCGAGCGAGTCGAGCACAGTCAGTCGTAGAAGAAGTCGAGTAGAGCTTCGGATAACAAGCCGTGATTGCATTCGTTCCGATCCTTTGTACGAAAGTTCCCACATTAAAGATATTATTAATAAATAAAAAGATATTATTATTCCGAACTACTACCGATCCTTTATTCGTTCATCCATCCATCCAGACATATTTCCAGTAAAGATCTTACAGCCATTTAATTCAGAAGTGGGATTCCAGCCCGGCTCTCGGGGTGATCTAGCCTGGCTCTCGCGGTAATTCGAGTCCGGTTCGTACGGTTAGTGTTCGGTAGCGGGAATATCGGTTTTTCGGTAACGAAACGGAAGTGTGTTTCGCAAGCGGCAGCGAAGTTCGACGCAAGTCTCAAGGAAACGAGTCTCAGGAACGTCTCAGGATACGAGTCTCAAGGAAGCGAGGCTTGGAGACACGAGTCTCGAGGAAACGAGTCTCAGGAACGCGAGTCTCAGGAAACGAGTCTCAGGAACGTCTCAGGATACGAGTCTCAAGGAAGCGAGGCTTGGAGACACGAGTCTCAAGGAAGCGAGGCTCAGGACACAAGATTCGGTTTTCGAAGTGCAGTTCGACTGTGTAGCAGCGGTCCGGTGGAAAAATGGATCGCAGGCGTCTCGATGAGTTGATGCACGTACAACTACAGGAAGAAGCGTGCAGATATAGCCTCCCTGTGACGGGAACGAGGGACGAGCTAATTGATGCGATTATGTTGCATCTGGAAAGAAACGGTCCGTTCGATCTGTTCGCGAGCGCAGGTATTCAAGGCGCGACGGTTAATCCGACGCAGGCGCCGTCGAACGTGGAACGATCTCCATCGCAGAACGAGCTGATATCGTCGTTGACAAACGTTTTTGACCGGTTAATGACGCAGATGATGGCACAGCAACAGCAGTTCCTGCAGCAAGTTTCAAGTTCTGTGCAACGAGTGAGTGGTGCTACACCGGCATCTCCCGAATGGCAGAACGCGGCGACGCCGTCGCACGTTCCGTCATCCGCACACGGGAATATGGAAAGTTCCAGGCTTTCAGTTATGAGTTCCGTCTCGCCCGCCAATGCTGTTTCACTATTGGCATCGCAGATTCCAGAATATGGAGGAGGAGCTGACGAAAATGTGCGACAATGGGTGCAGCGAGTCGATCAAGTCGCTTGTGCTCATAGAGTGGCAGACGATGTGACGTTACTTGCGGCTTCAAGCAAACTAACGAAGATAGCGAAGAAGTGGTACAACACGCAGTCAGGCCCGGTGTTGACTTCCTGGGCGGATTGTCGCCAAGCATTGCTCAAGATGTTCGAGCGGAAAATTCCGTTCTATGTGGTCATGCAGAAGATTGAGGCCAGAAAATGGACGCCGTCCAAGGAGACATTCCAGGAATACGCCGTAGACAAGTTGGCGTTAATGCGTAATCAAGGTTTGCCTATTCAAGACACGGTTGATTTGCTGATTGGAGGTATCGCCGAGAGGTCGCTAAGGGCTACAGCAGCAGCGATCCACGCCACCTCAGTCGAGCAATTCATCGATCAGATGTGTCAGATAACAGCAGCGGTTGGTACGTTTGAGAAGAAATCGTCAGACGTCCACAAATCGAACGAGAACAAGGCAGCTAGTTGCAAAAATTGCGGAAAGAAAGGTCATAATTATAAAGACTGCAGAGACACTGAGCTTACGTGTTTCTTTTGCAAGGACAAGGGCCATCGAAAAGTGGATTGCCCTAAATGGAAGAAGAAAAATTCTTCGACATCTACTGGTGAAACGCCTGCAGCGGTGGCAGCGGTCAAGGACAAGAACGAGGTCCCTGCGTCTACCGTGGTTGCATCTGGGTCTTCAGTGGCAGAAGTGTCGGAAGTGCCGGTCTCAACAGTCGCACTGGTGTAGCAGGACGCGGCGGTTATTCCGATTAAGGACCCTGTGGTTAAGGTTGTGCAGTTAAGCGGTAAGCGTTGTGATTTATCAGCGTTAGTGGACACCGGAAGTCCAGTATCGTTCGTAAAAGACGAAATTTGTAAAAGGTTTAATTTACAAGATCGAGTACAATAATGGAGTCTAAGCGTAAATTCACTACGTTGAATGATTATCCGATTCCGGTAAAAGGTATTGTCAGAACTTCAATTTCTTTGGATCTCTATCCCGATAAAAAATACGAAATTGATTTGTGCATTTTGAATAAAGATAATTTCATGTACGATTTAGTCATTGGTCGCGATTTTATGGAAAATAAGGTTACGTTGTCATTGCATGCTGATCAGAAAGTCGTGACGTTAAGTTTTTTCCGGAAGATTTTATATCTACAGATATTTGTGCGGCTATTGAAACAGAAAGAGATTATCAGATGATTTTGGTAAGACGAGAAAGTTAAACTGAAAACAAATAATTCAGGAAGTTGAGGAGCTGACATCCCTATCGACGAAGACGATTACGCGGTTAGAGTTGCGTTACGTGACACGTCAATCTACGCGTATGCTCCACGTCGTTTAGCGTATGAAGAAAGGAGACAAGTCCGAGAGATTACTGATGACCTCCTAGCTCGTGGTATTATTAAGCCGAGTACCTCGCCTTATTGTGCGCGTATCGTTTTTAGTGCGTAGGAAAAAACGGCAGTTAAGGTTATGTGTCGATTTTAGACCGTTAAAACGCTAGAGTATGGAAAACAAAAATGTCCGTTTCCCGGTAATTGAAGATTGCATGGCAGAACTCGGGGATAATGAAGTTTTTTACGTTGCTAGATCTTAAAGATAGTTTCTATCAGGTGAAAGTACACCCTGACGACACCAAGTATTTTGCTTTTTCGACACCCGATGGTCAATTTGAATTCACGGTGTTACCATTCGGATGGTGTGAATCAGCGGCTGAATTTCAGAAACGGTTATTAAAGTTATTCGATCCTCTTATCCGTCAACGTAAGGTGACCGTATACATCGATGATGTAATGATACCGTCGAAAACGGTTGAAAAAAATTTGGAAACGCTTAAAGAAGTGCTTTGGCTTTTGAAGCAACATGGTTTTCAGTTAAATTATGAAAAATGTCAATTTCTTAAAAGAAGAGTTGAATTCTTAGGTTATGATGTATCGTCCGCAGGTGTATCTATTAGTCATGATCATACAGAGGCGATTAAAGCTTATACTTATCCGCGGGACATGCATGAGCTGCAACGGTTTCTTGGTTTAGCAAACTATTTCAGGAAATTTATCAAAGATTTCGCATTAATTGCAAGGCCGTTGTATAACTTGCTTAAAAAGTCGATTGATTTTGTTTTTAAAGAAGAGCATATTAAAGCCTTTGACACTCTCAAGCAAAAGTTAACATCATATCCGGTATTGCGGGTGTATAACCCCGAAGCAGAAACGGAGCTGCATACAGATGCGAGTTCGCATGGATTAGCAGCCATATTGTTTCAGAAGCAGAGTAATGGCCAATGGGCGCCAGTTGCGTATTTTAGTCAAGCTACGAATAAAGCTGAATCCAATTATCATAGCTTTGAGCTTGAAATGTTAGCCATAATAAGAGCAATTGATAAGTTTCATGTTTTTCTTTATGGAAAAGATTTTACAATTGTTACGGATTGTAACGCGATCGTATATGCGGTTAATAAAGCGAATTTGAACCCAAGGGTTGCGAGATGGATTTTGCAATTGCAGAACTATCGGTTTAAAGTAGTTCACAGACCTGGGAAGCGAATGCCTCATGTGGATGCTTTAAGTAGGCAGGTGGCCTATGTAAACTTTATGACTTTGGAAAGAGAGCTTGAGTTTAAGCAGTTACAAGACGATAAAATTAAACAGATTGCTAACGATTTAGAATATGAAAGTAATGATAAGTTTGATAAGTTTGAGCTTATAGATGGGTTGGTCTACCGGAAAGATGAAGACCGTTCCCGTTTTGTAGTCCCAGAAGTCATGATTAACACTATTATTAGGGTCTATCATGACGATATGGCTCATTGTGGTTTTTCAAAAACCTTTGAAGGCATTCATGCGACGTATTGGTTTCCTACCATGCGTAAAAGAATTAGAGATTACATTGATAATTGTATGACGTGTTTAATTGCTAATTCTTCAACATGTTCGCGAGAAGGTGAAATGCAGTTAACGCCTGCCCCTTCGATACCATTTGAAGTCGTACACGTGGATCATTATGGCCCGTTGCCTACCACGTCAGATAATTTTAAGTATATATTAGTAATAGTCGATGCTTTCACGCGATTTACGTGGTATTTACCTACGCGGACAACGACGTCCAAAGAAACCGGTGAAAAGTTACGTTTTCTTTTTAATGTGTTTGGAAATCCCAAAGAGATAGTTTCAGATAGAGGCACGGCCTTTACATCGCGGGAATCTCTTGCTTTTCTTGAAGATTTAAATATTAAACATAGGAAGGTTGCAGTAGCCTCACCGTGGGCTAATGGTTTAGCCGAACGTTCGAATAGGTTTCTTAGAACGTCTCTAACTAAAGTGATAGATAATCAGCATGAGTGGAAGACTCATTTGTTAAAAATTCAATACGTGGTTAATAACACGGTTAATTCTTCCGTAAATGCTACTCCTTCCAAATTGCTTTTAGGATACGACCAGCACAGTCATTCAGATATTGATCTTAAGCGTTTGTTAGATGGTATGGCAAAAATAGATAATGACTTAGCGCAGGAGCGTCAAAAAGCGCGAGATATAGCGGTCGAAGCGACTGAAAGAGTTAGAAAAGTATATAAAATTGTACTATGATAAGACTCATAAGACTCCATCCAGTACAAAGTTGGCGATTATGTCTTAGTGCGGGATTTGCAGTCCAAAGTTGGTGAGAGCGAAAAGCTTAAACCGAAATATAAGGGCCCATACCGAGTGGCGAAAGTCCTTAATAAGAATCGCTACGTGATTACGGATATCCCAGGCGTTAACGAAGCGCCTAGGCCGTATAATGCGATTTTGTCTCCCGATAAATTTAAACCTTTGGTAAAACCAGTCCTTCCCCCATAGGTGTTAAGTTTGCGTTAGATTTAAGTACATGCGCAGGTTAAGAGCGTGAAAATTATATTGTCGCTAAATTAGTGCATAAGTTTATATTGCGAAAAGTTTATGTATGCGTTTGTTTTACGTTTTATTGTTCATGACACATTCGGGTCGAATGCAGTTGCAGGCTGGCCGAAGCTGTAAGAAATCTAGTAATATTTAGTTAGTTGGTTAATGGCGTAAAGCCGCGCTAGTGTCGCAGAGCGTGTAGATGGCGTACGGATGCCGTTCTATCCGGTTGGTATTACGGAGGGCGCGGAAGGCGCTTGGTAACAGAAAGATCTCGGAGAAGAGAAGCGCGCGCATCAACGGTCGTTGTGCCGGTTCGTGCAGGTTCGCGCAAGTTAGTCAGTCGAGCGAGTCGAGCACAGTCAGTCGTAGAAGAAGTCGAGTAGAGCTTCGGGTAGCAAGCCGTGATTGCATTCGTTCCGATCCTTTGTACGAAAGTTCCCACATTAAAGATATTATTATTCCGAACTACTACCGATCCTTTATTCGTTCATCCATCCATCCAGACATATTTCCAGTAAAGATCTTACAATACATTGAAAGGTAAAATTAATATAAGTATTGTCTTGTAAATATGCAACGATAGAACCGATAAGAACGATTAAAAACGATACAAATATAGCCGTTTTTAATCGTTGTCTATCGGAGATGGTTACCAGGGTACTTATTCAAAATATAAATGACTGCCTGCGAAGACGAAACTAATTATTTTTATCTGCCTGCAGAGCAAGCTGCAAATATAAGTGACACGGATGACACGGATGATGATTTGCTCATTTTGGATGACACAGAAAAGAAGCCACCTGAAATTTTGGATGACACAGAAAACAAGCCACCTGAAAAAAAAATGTTACTGGATAAGTTTAAAGTGTAAATATCACTTTTAACAATTGTGGTAATGTAAGTTGCTTTTGTATATCTATAATAAATAAAAATATTATATTTACAGAAGGCCAAAAAGAAAGCAAATTGTGAAGCAGCTCAATATGCGCTGTAAAGCTGAGAGAGCAAAGTTAAACGGCCAGGATTGCTGGGAATGCAGAAAAGTAATTAATGCAATATTAATAGTAGAGTTATATGAATAAATAACAAAAATATATATAAATAAAAAGAAAGAAATATAAATATAAATATTTCTCATAAAAAAGTAATTCATATTTATGATTTGTAGTATTATGAGTTGTTGGGACTTTCCAAAGATGAATTGCAAAAACGGAAGAATCAATCCTCGCGACATCGACGAAAATATGAGCGACCAAAGACACCAGAAGGTATAATATTTTATTTGATTATCACTTTTTTATGTTATATATATATATTAAATATCTTTTTAAAGGTTTTTGGGATCCGGAGTTTCCCGAGACATCAGACACTGATTGAAGTATGTTTAGGCGAAGGATAATCCAAATCTATCTTCCTCTTGACTGAATAGAATGCAGGTCGTCTCTTCCTTAGATGTGGTGGCCACAACGTAGATGGACTTTGTGGATGATTTTCGTTGGTATTTTTGTGCAAATCTGATGAACCTGCAGTTTCCATACGTAGCCCCATATCAATTTTAATAAACATATCATGTATTTAATATAAGTGGAGACAATAAATATATATAAGTGGAGATAAAAAATATATATACGCTATTTATTACACATGTATACTATAATTTCTATACACATATATATATATATATATATATGTATATACCTATATACTGTTTATATATTTATATATAAAAATGACAAATATATTTACAGTACATTTTTTTCTCAAGTATACAAATACAATATTAAAAAATCCAAATTATATCATTTTCAATATTGAGAACATAGAATGAACCCAACGCCCATTTACGTAAGAACGCTAATATATTTCTTCCGTTTCTCTGATTTTAATTGACAAAAAATAGATTTCGTAATAATCAGTACCGTCGAAATAGACGCTTCTGATCTTTATTACAATTAGTAAACAGATGCTTTCAAATTTTAATGAGACGTGCTTTATATAGACATTTTACAGTATTTTACCCGTATTTTAGTACATTGTGTGTTTTTATCACATTGCAAAAAGTAGAAATTTACTACTACTGTGCAATTTTTATAAAATCAAGTATCATGCACTTTATGTCCTTGGAATATTTTTCATTACAAGGATTGTGCCTTCTAAGGCTACAATTGTAAGGGTGGCATTTAATTAAAATGTGCCAGCCCCCAATGAATGCCTGTGGTATTTCATAAGTAGCCAGCACACGATTAACTCCTCTGGTACTAATTAATGCAGCCAACCCACGGCGCCTGTGGCATATTGTAAAATGTACCCAGCCCACGATAACGCCTCTGGTAGTAATTAATGTAGCTAGCCCACGATTAACGCCTCTGGCATATTATTATATAGCCAGCCCACGATAACGCCTCTGGTAGTAAATAACGCCTCTGGCATATTATTATATAGCCAGCACACGATTAACGCCTCTGGTACTAATTAATGTATATAGCCAGCTCACGATTACCGCCTCTGGCAGTAGTCAGCTCACGATGAACGCCTCTGACACAAATAAGCAGCTCACGATAAACGCCTCTGGTATTTCATGAAATATACTCACACACACCACACGTTTTCAACATTAGTGGCAGTGATGTGCAATGAGGCACAAGCTTCATTGAGCAACTTCTCCACAATCCACCGCCCAACATAACCCCAATATGTCAGGTTGACGGCACGAGAGAACTCCACCTCCTCCAAAAAAGACATGCTGCCTGATGCTACCGCATGCTACTGATGACTGACGTGACAATTACTCCGGTCTTTGGCAACACAATACTGCGGCTGCGGCGCGCCGAGGCCGCCGAGCGAGCGAGCGAGAATGTGAATATTTTTCCCTCCTTCTCGCTCTCGCTCAGCTGATACGATCGAGGGCGCTAGCCCAGCGAGCGTGCTATTGCTTTCTTGATCGCATCAGCTGAGTCAGATCGAGAAGGAGGAAATGATACATTCATTCTCTCTCTCTCTCTCTCTCTCTCTCTCTCTCTCTCTCTCTCTCTCTCTCTCTCTCTCTCTCTCTCTCTCTTCTCTCTCTCTAACGAACCTAATCGTTACCCCTAGGGAGGACTTCGCGGCGAAATACAAAACGTCCAAGGAAACCAAAGATACGCTTCAAAAAATCATTAAGCCTGCTGAATATAATCTTAGAGTTAACAGGGTCTCGTCTGCCAGAAATAACGGTGTACGAATTGAAGCTTTATCTGTAGACTTGCCTAAGATTACGAACTCCTCTGAACTCGAAAGAGCTGGGCTCAAACTCGAGCAGGAGGGCAAAATAAATCCGCGACTGTTAATACGTGGCGTGCCCTGCAGTATGTCAAGGGATGAGATAAAATCGGACTTAATCGCTCTGAATCTTAAATCGTTTTGACGCCAATTCGGCCAAGGTTATCTATATGTACCCTCAGAGAGACAATCGGCGCACTACTAACTGCGTGATAGAAGTTACTCCGGACGTTCGTACTTTCCTTCTTAAGAGCAAATCTGTTTTTATCGGATACTTCGCCTGCGGAATCTCGGACTACGTAAGGGTACTCCAATGCTATAAATGCCTCGCTTTCGGGCACTTCGCGAAGGACTGTCGCTTTGAGGCTATCTGTGGACACTGCACTGGCTGTCACGAAACTAAGAATTGCACAAACAGAAGTGCTACTCCTATGTGTGGAAACTGCGCGAGATGGCTGCCTCATGCTGGACGTGAGCATTCGGCACTGGACGACAGAAATTGCCCGATTCTGCGTAGAAGAGTTGCGGACAGGATGAGCAGTATAAATTATGGACAATAATTTTGGAAATCGCTTACGACTCTGTCATGTTAACTGCCAGTCGCTACTCGCTCATTTGGACGAATTTCGATCCTTTTTCGTCGGCTCGGGATATCATATTATCTGTATATCTGAATCCTGGCTAAAACCGCAGGTACCTGACCACATGGTCTCTCTATATGGATATCACCTCTTGAGATGCGATCGTGTTGGTAGGGGCGGCGGGGGGGTGGCAGTATACGTGTCAAACTCTCTTCAAGCCTCGACCTTGCGCCAATCCGGGAACGTCAACTGTGAAGGTCCTGAACATCTAATCCTTGAGATTTCCGTCAGGAACTGTTCCAAAATACTATTAGCCGTTGTTTATAGACCACCACACTGCGGATTTTCGGATTTCTTTGACGTCTTCTCTGATTTGTCGGTTAATTATAAACACTCCATTATTTTCGGAGATTTAATGCTGATCTTTGTTCTTCGACCTTTGATTCGGAGCATATTCGATCATTTGTAAGCGCATCTAACTTTTTTCTCGTGCCTTACACCACTACGCATCATACCCGTACTGCCTCCACCCTGCTCGACCTGTGCCTTATAGACGAGGCTAATAAACTTGTCGATTACGAACAGCGCGAGGCCTGCTTTCTATCGGCTCACGATCTCATCGCTATCACTTATGATGTCAGGATTGAGCGGATCCCTAAACGCACTATCCGAGTTCGGGATTTTCGAGCTTTTAATCCAGAGGTTTTCCTCGAAGAGCTTGGGTCTCTGGATTGGACCGGGCTCTATCCGAGTTCGGGATTTTCGAGCTTTTAATCCAGAGGTTTTCCTCGAAGAGCTTGGGTCTCTGGATTGGACCGGGCTATACTCTGCAGCAAGTGTCGATGCAAAGGTTGATACCTTCAATAACCTTCTTCTGACATGTTACGACAAGCACGCTCTTTTCCGAGTCATGCAACCCAGGTACCTGCCAGCACCCTGGCTCACTGAGGATATCAAATCCCGGATGAGGGAGAGGGATAGGGCCAGAAGAGTCTGGATGAGGGCGTAGAACTGATGCTAACTACCTCACCTTTAGACGCCTTAGAAACTCGGTGCAGGTCGAGGTGCGGAGGGCTAGGTCTCAGTTCTTCCACAAGGAGTTCCAGGATCTAAATGAGCCTAACGAGATCTGGAGAAAACTACGAAAATATGGTCTTCTTAAATCCAAAGCAAGGACAGAAAATCTCGCTTTTACCTGCGAGCAACTTGTGGACCACTTCACGTGCAACGTGACGTCGAGCTCGAGCTGTGGCCCGGTCATCTACTTGGGCGAAACTGCGTACGACGACTCTAAATTTTATTGGTGCAACATTGAGCCGCTGGATATTGTTCGGACCATCGGCAGGTGCAAGTCGGATGCCACGGGAGTGGATGGACTCCCTCGGAGCCTTTTAGTTGGGGCGCTCCCGAGCATCCTTCCAGCCCTGACTCACATCTTCAACTTTTGCTTTACCAACGGGGTTTTTCCTGAGGTCTGGAAGTCAGCCATTGTCTGCCCCGTCCCTAAGGTGAGACGTCCTGCCGTGTTAAATGATTTCAGGCCGATCTCAATTTTGTGTGCCACCGCCAAGGTCCTCGAGCGCATTGCGGCGGACCAGATTATGAAATACTTAGAGGAACACAACCTTCTCGATCCTTTTCAGTCTGCCTACAGAAAGGATTTTTCCACGCAGACGGCGCTCATAAGGGTCTTGGACGAGGTCAGGCTGGCTGCGGATAAGAGGAGGATTACCATAGCCGTATTTTTTGACTTTTCTAAGGCCTTTGACAATGTCTGTCACGACACTTTGATTGGCAAGGCCATGAATCTTGGCTTTGCCTGTTCTACCTTACGTTGGCTTTGTTCCTACTTAACCAATAGAAGACAGGCGGTTCGCGATCCATCCACTGGGATGTTGTCGACTGAGAGAACTGTTCGAAAGGGAGTACCACAGGGTTCTGTACTCGGACCGATACTTTTTCTCCTCTACCTGGTGGATTTCGGAAATGTACTACAGCACTGCAAGTACAATTTCTATGCGGATGATCTTATGATCTATCTTCACGCAGAGCCTGAGTTTCTTCTGGACGGTATCAGGAGAATAAATGAGGATATAGCGAGGATTGTACAGTGGGCTGTCGACAACAAGCTTACGATCAACCCTGGTAAGACAAAGGCGATGATCCTGGGAACTCTGCGCTTTGTAAGAAACGTCGACTTGGACTCTGTGCCTCAGGTTCGTGTCGGTGAATCCGTGATCCCTTTCTCGGATTCGGTGGAATACTTGGGTGTCACAATTAACAGCGTTCTCTCATGGGGAAAAAACAGGCGACCAAAACGATCTCCAAAGTAAATTCGGCTCTCTATCAGCTTAAACTCTGCAGGCAGCTTCTCCCTGTCCCTCTTCGTGTGAAGCTTGTCTCTGCCTTAATGTTTCCTCATTTTGACTACTGTTGTACCGTTTTTACTAATATCACAGGGCAGCATAACCTGCGTCTGCAGAGAGCTCTTAACAGAAGTGTCCGCTTCATTTTTAACATAAAGCGCGACGAACACAATCACTCCGTATCTTGTCAGGCTGGGCTGGCTCAGGGTCGATCTTAGGCGGTCGTATTTCCTGGGAAACTTGACATTCTCGATACTCAGGAAGAAGAAACCGCAAGTTATCTACAGCAATTTTACTTTAGGCATGAAAGCATACAGCGCAATACTAGAGCTCCCATCGATGTCCTGAACCTTCCGCTCTGCCGTACTGAATTCTATAAGCGATCTTTTTGTTCTACTGCAGCCGAGCTGTGGAATTCTCTCCCTTCTGACATTCGCAACGCGACGTGCATCGGCTCTTTCAAGGCCAAACTATATGAATTCCTGTTTTCGCGTTTTTTGTCTTCAGGTGCATGAGACTTCTGTCGGTAGACCTGAGCGTACCCTTCTTATTTTACGGCTTTTGTAATTATCTTTCGGTTACGGACATTGTACATTACCTTTCAGTTAAGGATATTTCTTATTAGTTGTAAGTGCTAAGATACTGTATTAACACGTCATTTATAGCATCTGTATTTTTCTTTATTTTCATTATTCTTTTATCTTTATATATATACTTTTGTAGTTACTTCTTATGTATAAATGCATGTCTTATGTTTATCTTGTTACTCTTTTTGTAATTTAGCTTTGACGCTTTAGGGGATGTAGTCCCAGAGCGTCTAATAAATGACGATTCTGATTCTGATTCTGATTCTCTCTCTCTCTCTCTCTCTCTCTCTCTCTCTCTCTCTCTCTCTCTCTCTCTCTCTCTCTCTCTCCTCTCTCTCTCTCAATAAATTTTTCTTGCACTAAAAATCACTTTTTACTCTTCGTCAGAAGTATCCCCTTGCAGAAAATTTTGATAACGGATAAAACTTTCGCCAAGACATAACTATTATTAACATATGAAAATTAAAACAAATACAAAAAATTCTACTGTGTATTTTACAATACAAAATTTTACAATACAAAAATTATTTTCTAAACAATCCGTTTCGTTAGATCTTATCGTTAACTTAAATTATAAGACAAAGCACTTATTAAATCTTTCTACGAGTTTTGTCCAGTTACTCAGAAGTAATAAATTTTTTAAGGGGAATTTGCTGTAACAATTAGATATTTAAATAATCTCGTACTTAAAGAAAATACATTAAAAATATTAAAAAATAAAAAATCATTTCTTCTTTTATGAGAAAATGATTTATCCTAAGTCATGAATAACGCTGTTCAGATGTACAATCTTTTTGAAACATGAGGTAAATAAGAGTAAAACGCCGAGCGAACAATATTAATTCTTATAGCGAATAATAAATAATAACACGTTTAATAACTTAAGAAAATACAATACAAACGTATCTGTCTTAGTTTAGACCCTCTTGTGTGTAACATTTTGCAATAATTTTAAATCTAATTGTCAATAACGCAAAAATAAGAGTGAACTGTTATTGTATTCGTAAAACATTGGTCAGCGGTAAAGTTGTTAGAAAAGGTAAAGGTTGAATATAAGGTAAATTACTAACTGCTGCCTTTTAAATAAAATAATATCACAAAAATTAGCTACAATTCGTATGTTCTTTCATGAAGATGTAAATTTACTTGCCAGACAGTGTTGTATCAATCTCGTGATAATCTACCGTGTCTGGTTTCAGTAATGAAACAATGCTTATTACATGAGTTAAGATCAATGCACGGATTGAAGACTTAGGCTCGAGCGCAAGGTGAAATAAATACATACAAATGTCATAAAGTATCATATAACAAAATACACGAGTAAATAAAAAAATAAGTAAATAAATAAACTAGTAAATAAAAAATCTTTCTAATGATTATTCTCCTATTGTCGAGAGATTTCCACACAATTGACATCTGTAGCCTGTTTTATTTATTAACTTATTTTATTTATTTACGAGTGTTACTTTGTTATATGATGCTTCATGATATTTTTCTGTACTCATTTCACCTTACGCTTAAGTCTAGGCCTTCAGTCCGTACGCTGACATTAACTCATAAGCATTGTTTGTTACTGAAACCAGACGGTAGATCATCATGACATTGATATTACACTGTCTGGTAAGTGAATTTTACATCTTTATAAAGAAACATACGAATTGCAGCTAACTTTTCAATTTATTTTATTTAAAAGGCAGCATTTACTTTATGTTTAATCTTTTATAACAACTTTACCGCCGAGCTCCAATATTTTTCGAATATGACAACATTCTCATTTATTTATGCGTTATGGATGATTAGATTTAAGAAATTATTGCGAAATATTACACCGAAGAAAGTCTAAACTAAGATCAAAACATTTGTAATGTATTTTAAGTTATTAAATATTGCGTTATTATTCATTATTCGCTTTAAGATCGGCGTTTTGTTCTTATTTGCCTTAAATTTCAAAATCGTTATCCTCTTTTTATAATATTAAACAAAATATTCTGTTTAATATTTTGGCAGACGTAAGGAAGGAATGTAGGAAACGTAGGGAAGGAATGTTTCATTTATTTTGCGAACGAGAAGTTTCCTGACGTTTTGAAATATTAGTAGTCCCGATAAGGATTGTTTTGCTGTAAACTGCTAGCTCTGAAAAGAGCCGTTGTTTAGTACTGAAAAGGACTGTTACGCATGAAATTGATAGTCCTCAAAAGGACTGTTTTCTTAGTCCTAAAAAGGACTTATTACATTAAGTTTTCGAAATGAGTTCCGTGAGCCTTAATACATGCTTCTGCACAAAGAATTAAATTTTCTGGTACGCGTCAAAGCATCGTCAGTCCATCGACAGTTTGAACAACTATTTGCATTTTTGCAATAACTTCGGGTGAAGCGGCCTCTGTTACGTATAAAATTCTCTTCAAATTACTCCAAAGGACAAAATCTAACGGCGTGAGATCGGGGGGTGAACTGTTAACAATCAATATAAAAAATATTAAAGCATTTATTTACATCCTTCTTCCTCTCTTTTCTAAATTAAAACTTTTGCGTAACATACAGGCCTCTAATTGATCTACGTTGTGCTATCGAAGACCGTAAAAACGCCCATTTTGAAAACTGGTAACGTCTCGGTATGTATGCGATGGTTCCCCGTTTTGCTGGAAAAACATATTTGCTTTTTGCAAGAGAGGAATTTCTTCAAAAAGATCTGGTAGCCATTGTGTTACAAAATTTGCGTAATTTTTTCCCTATAAAAGATACATCTTTAGTACATATCGATACATATTGGCAAATAGATCAGGAGATTTTTAATATTTTTATTGTTAAAATGTCTGGTAGAAGAGTGGAACCGATAATTCTATCGCCCAAAATGTCTGCACAGAAGTTTCTTTATGTTGGAAGCTGCGCGTGCGGGTCACGCGTGAGTTATAATACCGTCATAATAATGCTCATTATGACAGCTAAGCATTTACCTTTGCACGTAAATAAGAATTCGTCAGTCCATGTAATATTTACTAGCAAATTTTCGTCGATTTTATTATTACGTAGAAGCTAACGACAGAAATTCTCTTTGGCACAGTGATCTCTCACATGTAACTCTTGCACCTGTGCATAAAATGAGTAAAATAATTCACATTTGAATACCCTGTGAACAGTTACGTGTCCAACGTTAAAATGCACGGCCTATCGCACGTGTACTAATCGTAGGATCTCTCAATCATCTCTAAAATGTTCTCTTCCATTTTGAGCGTTCTAATCCGACGATTACGACCAACATCAACGAATTTTAGTGTCAAACCATTACTATTTCAAATCTTCTGGTCTAATCTTCCAAAAGTTTTTTTATCTAGATACAAGTTTTGGATACCGTTCCGCACACAGTCTTTCCGCACACGCACTTGAACAATTCGCTTTACCGTAAATTGAATACATATCGGTATACATATTTCTTACTACTATACCGACAGATTCTTTATGCCACGAATTTTTTACTAGATAAAACAAATACTTTATAATATAAAACAAATGTAACTCGATTTATCGACATTTTCTTTTGTGGCATCATCAAGCGTCTCGCATGCAAATTAGATATTTTTCGCGAAAGAAAAATGTATCGGTATAGTAATAACGAATACGCTGATATGTATTTAATTTATGGTGAAGCTCAGTGTGTAAGTGCGCGTGCGGTAAGACTGTATGCGGAACGGTATCCGAATCGCATGCATCCCGGTCGAAGAACTTTTGAACGGTTAGACCAGAGAATTCGGAATAGTAATTGCTTGATGCCGAAACTCGTTGACGTTGGTCGCAATCGTCGGATAATGCCTGAAATGGAAGAGAACATCTTAGAGATGGTTGAGGAGGATCCAACGACAAGCACACGTGCAATAGGCCGCGCATTAAATGTTGATCACGTAACAGTTCACAGGGTATTGAAAAGTGAATTGTTATACCCGTTTCATCGTACAAAAGTACAAGAATTACATGAGAGAGATTATCGTGCTAGAGAAAATTTCTGTCGTTGGCTTCTGCATAATAATGAAGCCGACGAAAATTTCCTGGCAAATATTATGTGGACCGATGAGTCACTGTTTACGCGCACGGGTATGTTTAACTGTCATAATGAGCACCATTATGACGTTATAAACCCATGCGTGACCCGCACGCGTAGCTTTCAACATAGATGGAAGTTGAACTACTGGGCAGGGATTTTGGGCGACAGAGTTATCGGTCCCACTCTTCTACCAGACATTTTGACGGTAAAAATATTAAAAATCTCCTGATCTATTTGCAACATGTATCAATATGTATACTAAAGATGTATCTTTTATAGGGAAGAATTTACGCTGATTTCCTAACCCAACGGCTACCAGATCTTCTGGAAGAAATTCCTCTCTTACAAAGAAGATGTTATGTTTTTCCAGCAAGACGGGGCACCACCGCATGCGTACCGAGGCGTTACTAATTTTTTAAATGAACGTTTTCCCGGTCGTTGGATAGCGCAACATGGACCAATCAGATGGCCAGCACGGTAAGAAAAGGTTTTAATAAAGATAGGAGAGGAAGAAGGATGTAGAAAAAAGTGCATTAATTATACTTTTCATATTGCTTGTTAACAGTTCACCCGATCTCACACCATTAGACTATTTTCTTTGGGGTCATCTGAAGAAGATAGTGTACGCAACAGAGCCCGCTTCACCCGAAGAAGTCATTGAAAGGATGCAAATGGCTGTCCATACTATCGATGGACCGATGTTGCGACGCGTTCGAGAAAATTTAATTCTCCGTGCGGAAGCGTGCATTGAGGCTCACGGGGCTCATTTTGAAAATTTATTGTAATAAGTCCTTTTTAGGACTATCAATTTCATGCATAACAGTCCTTTTCAGGACTACTAATATTTCAAAACGTCAGGAAACTTCTCGTTCGCAAAAATAAATAAAACATCCCTTCCCTACGTTCCGCTAATCTGCAAAATATTAAACAGAATATTTTGCTTAATATAATAAAAAAAAGATAAATTTTTTTGAGGCAAATAAGAACAAAATGCCGATCTTAAACGAATAATAAATAATAACGCATTCAAGTAACTTAAAATACAGTACAGACGTTTTAGTCTTATTGTTAGTTTAGACTTTCTTCGGTGTAATATTTCGCAATAACCTTAAATCTAATCATCTACAACGCATAAGTAAATGTGAAATTACTTAATCTGATATTCTACGCATCAAGAACCGCGTTGACTCTCATTGCCCTTTTACATCGTTTGTTTAAATATCGAGAGTTCTTGAACATTTTATTTATTAAATGTGAAATGTTATCATATTCAAAAAACATAACTTACGGCGTTAAAGTTGTTAAAAAAGGTTGAACATAAAGTAAATCACGTGATAACTGCTGCCTTTTAAATAAAATAAAATTAAAAAGTTAGCTGCAATTTTTATGTTTTTCATAAAGATGTAAAATTTACTTATTAGACAGTATAATATCAATATCTACAGTATAATATTATCTCGGTGATAATCTACCGTGTCTGGTTTCAGTAACAAAACAATGCTTATGAGTTAAAATCAGCGCCCGGATTGAAGGCTGATGCTCAAACGTAAGGGGAAATGAGTACAGAGACAATATCATGGAGCATCATATAACAAAGTAACACTAATAAATAAATAAAAATAAGTTCATAAAAAAACCGACTACAGTTGCCCATTTTGTGGGTCTCTTGACAATAGGAAAATGATCATTAGAAAGATTTCCACTAATTTATTTATTAATTTATTTTTTATTTACTACTGTTATTTTGTTATATGATGCTTTATGTTATTTGTGTGTACTCATTTCACCTTGCGCTTGAACCTAGGTCCTAGACCTTCAGTCCGTACGCTGATCTTAACTCATAAGCATTGTTTCATTACTGGAACGAGACACGGTAAATTATCACGAGATTGATAGTACACTGTCTGTAAGTAAATTTACATCTTTATAAAAAAACTTTTCCAGTTTCAGCTAATCTTGTAATCTTTTTTTATTTAAAAAGCAGCAGTTAGTCTCGTGATTTAACAAATGTTTAACCTATTCTCCGCTGACCTATGAATATGATAACATTTCACTTTTAAGCCCCTTGCACAATGCTAGGCAACAGGCAATAGGAACAGGGAACAGAAATGAAAAACCTTGTATCTATGCAAAATAGACGATGACACAGGCAATAGACACAGAATTTCCGTCACGTTGGAAATTTTGTGCCTATTGCCTGTTGCCAACCATTCATAGCGTTCGAATTTTTTAGGTTTGTATTGATGAATTTTTTGTTATTTCCTGTTCCTATTGCCTGTTGCCTGGCATTGTGCAAGGGCTTTTATTTATGCGTTGTTGACGATTAGATTTAAGATTATTGAGAAATGTTACACTGAAGAGGGTCTAAACTAAAACAGAAATGTTTGTATTGTGTTTTGTTTTAAGTTATTAAATATGTTATTATTTATTATTCGCTATGAGATTGGCGTTTTGCTCTTATTTGCCTTAAGTTTCAAAAAGATCGTATATCTGGTAAACGTTCTTCATGACTTAGAATAAATCTCTTTTTCATAAAAAAAATCTATATTTATATTTCTTATTACACTTTATGTATTTTCTTTTAAATATGGAATTATTTAAATATCTAATTGTTATAGTAAATTCCTCTTAAACAATTTATTACTTCTGATTGTGAGTAACTGGACAAAACTCTTCGAAAAATTCTGTGCCTTATTTTATAATTTTAATTAACGAAAGATATCTAACCAAAAACGGATTATTTAAAATATAATTTTTGTATTTTAAAATGCAGTTTACTTTTGTATTTGTTCAAATTTTTATATGTTGATAGTCTTGGCGGAAGTTCTATCCATTATCAAAATTTTCTGTAAGGTGGTACTTTTAATAGGAGTAACATGTAATTTTTAGTACAAGAAAAAATTATTTCTATTAGGTATTACAATGCGCAAGAATATGTATTGCACGCGACGCGCGCAAAGGCTAATCGCCGCCGCCACGGAATGGCGGCGGGGCGGGCTTCGTGAGCGTCACGTCGTATGCAATATTCTTATGCATTGTAATAATAGAAATAATTTTTTTTTGCTAAAAATTACTTGTTACTCCTGTCAGAAGAACCTCCTTATAAAAAAGTTTGATAACGGATAGAACTTTCGTATGAAAGTTTACATATGAAAATTCAAACAAGTACAAAAAATAAACTGTATTTTACAATACAAAAATTACTTTCTAAACAATCCGCTTCGTTAGATGTTTGCATTAACTGAAATTAAATTATAAAACGAAGCACTTATTAAATCTTTCTACGAGTTTTGCCCAGTTACTCAGAAGTAGTAAATTTTTAAAAAGAAATTTACTCTAACACAATTAGATGTTTAAATAATCTCATGCTTAAAAGAAAATATTAAAGAGTATTGAAAAATAAAGAGAGATTTTCCGTTATAAGAAAAAGATTTATCCTCCTTTTATAACGTTATACAAAATTTTCTGTTTAATATTTTGCAGATTACGGAAACGAAGGGAAGGAATGCTTTATTTATCTTTGCAAATGAGAAATTTCCTGATGTTTTAAAATATTAGTAGTCCTGAAAAGGACTGTTTTGCAGTGAATTGCTTGCTCTGAAAAGAGCCGGTTAAGTCCTAAAAAAGTCTATTACGCATGAAATTGATAAGAATACAAATATCTGTCCAAACTGTCGATGGACCGATGCTTCAATGCGTACGAGAAAATTTAATTCTTCGTGCCGAAGCATGCATTGTGGTTTGCGGGATTTTTTTTTAAAATTTAATTTAAAAAGTCATTTTCAGGACTAAGAAACTGTTCTTTTTAGGGCTAACAACTTCATGCGTAGCAGTCCTTTCCAGGATTAAACCGGTTCTTTTCAGAATTAGCAGATCACTGCGAAACAGTCCTTATCAGGGCTATTAATATTTCAAAACAACAGAAAACTTTTTATTTGCAAATATAAATAAAACATTCCTTCTCTACGTTCCCCTAATCTTCAAAATATTAAATATAGAAAATTCCTGTTTAATATTATAAGAAAAGGATAAATCTTTTTGAAACTTAAGGCAAATAAAATCAAAACGTCGATCTTATAGCGAATAATAAATTATAACGCATTTAATAACTTAAAACAAAATACAATACATATTGTTTTATTGTAATATTTCACAATAATCTTAAATCGAATCGTTAACAACGCATAAATAAATATGAAATGTTATCATATACGTAATACGTAGGTCAGCGGTAAAGTTGTTAGAAAAGATTAAACATAAAGTAAATGCGGCCTTTTAAATAAAATAAAATATTACCTGCAATTCGTATAAGTTTTTTAAATATTAATTTCACTTATTTTTAATGTTAATTTTACTTACCAGACAGTGTAATATCAGTGTCATGATGATCTACCGTCTAGTTTCAGTAACGAAACAATGCTTATGAGTTAATATCAGCGTACGGACTGAAGGCCTAGACTTAAGCGTAAGGTGAAATGAGTACAGAGAAATATCATGAAGCATCATATAACAAAGTAACACTCGTAAATAAATAAAATAAGTTAATAAATAAAACAGGCTACAGATGTCAATTGTGTGGAAATCTCTCGACAATAGGAGAATAATCATTAGAAAGATTTTTTTATTTACTAGTTTATTTATTTACTTATTTTTTTATTTACTAGTGTAATTTTGTTATATGATACTTTATGACATTTGTATGTATTTATTTCACCTTGCGCTCGAGCCTAAGTCTTCAATCCGTGCATTGATCTTAACTCATGTAATAAGCATTGTTTCATTACTGAAACCAGACACGGTAGATTATCACGAGATTGATACAACACTGTCTGGCTAGTAAATTTACATCTTCATAAAAAAACATACGAATTGTAGCTAATTTTTGTGATATTATTTTATTTAAAAGGCAGCAGTTAGTAATTTACCTTATATTCAACCTTTACCTTTTCTAACAACTTTACCGCTGACCAATGTTTTACGAATACAATAACAGTTCACTCTTATTTTTGCGTTATTGACAATTAGATTTAAAATTATTGCAAAATGTTACACACAAGAGGGTCTAAACTAAGACAGATACGTTTGTATTGTATTTTCTTAAGTTATTAAACGTGTTATTATTTATTATTCGCTATAAGAATTAATATTGTTCGCTCGGCGTTTTACTCTTATTTACCTCATGTTTCAAAAAGATTGTACATCTGAACAGCGTTATTCATGACTTAGGATAAATCATTTTCTCATAAAAGAAGAAATGTTTTTTTATTTTTTAATATTTTTAATGTATTTTCTTTAAGTACGAGATTATTTAAATATCTAATTGTTACAGCAAATTCCCCTTAAAAAATTTATTGCTTCTGAGTAACTGGACAAAACTCGTAGAAAGATTTAATAAGTGCTTTGTCTTATAATTTAAGTTAACGATAAGATATCTAACAAAACGGATTGTTTAGAAAATAATTTTTGTATTGTAAAATTTTGTATTGTAAAATACACAGTAGAATTTTTTGTATTTGTTTTAATTTTCATATGTTAATAATAGTTATGTCTTGGCGAAAGTTTTATCCGTTATCAAAATTTTCTGCAAGGGGATACTTCTGACGAAGAGTAAAAAGTGATTTTTAGTGCAAGAAAAATTTATTTCTATTATTACAATGCGTAAGAATATTGCATGCGACGCGCGCGAAGGCATAGCGCGGCCGCCGCGGCCGGCCGCGACCGTGCCGCCGTGCCGCCGCGCGATGCGCGGCGGAGCGCTCACGCACACTATCAGGCGCGCGGCTCACCGACGTTCGCCCGGCTAAAGAACGACGCTGGTTGGACTAACTTTACTCAATGATTACGGCTTTGTTAAGCATTATAGAAAAAAGTGGTTCAGGACTTTTCGACTCAGTTTTTGACAAGGAATACCGCTATGTAGTTAGTGTCCTCTCTTTTAGTAACACCCTGTATATATATAAAAAGAGCGAGAGAAAATATATATTATATATACTTTTTATTTGAGGACCCTATATATATATATATATATATATATATATATATACATACATACATATATACATATATATACATTACGTACGTACATACATTCATACATATATATAATATCTTTCTATATCCGAGGTTGAGGTTATCCGAATAAATAAACCAAATTTGTTTCTCTGTAAATAAGAGATTTTATCTTATAACCGATGTTACTATTTACACTATATACACAAATTACCAGTTACCTGTAAATAAGAGAAACGACAATTAAGGTTAATTATTCGTCTCTCTTTCACAACTCTTCTTTAGTCACCTCTATTGTTTATAGCAATTAATTCTCTTTATGTAACCTTTTATTCTAACACGTGTTCTCTCTTATATTTCTTCTCTCTATCTCCCCTCTGCTCAGCTGTTCCTTTAATGCTCGACGAGACATCTAGCGGGTGTCATAGAAACGCGTGTGGAGCCTACTAAGCGCGCTAAATTGAAAGAGAGTATACTCTCTTTACATCTCCCCTCTCCGGGATGGGAATTGCACAATTTTCTCAGTCGTCCTCGTCATCCCGCCTTGGAGTTAGTTTTGTCACATGGAATAGGCTTGTATCTTGATTTCTTTTCTCAGTTTTTATTTTATAAATCGAATTTGAAACTTTTTCTTCTATTGTGAATGGTCTGATTCTTAGTTCTTCTAGCTTTCTCCTGTTGAGTTTGTTTCCATTTTCTATGAATACCGTGTCTCCCACGTTGAATTCGTGGTGTCTTCTATTTTTGTCAAATATATTTTTATTATACTTATGCGATCTTTTAGTGTTCTTTCCAATGCTAACTCCTTATCTCTTCTCCAGTCTTCTCCGTTTTTCTTTCTTCTTAATTCTTCTGGTATATTGCTGGTGTCTGTGCCATGTAATAGGTACTCTGGTGTAAATCCTGTGATTGTATGTTCTAGTTTATTATACTTGTTCACACATTCTCTCGCTATCGATGTCCATGCTCTCTTCTTGTTCTCTTCGTTTATTCTACATCTCATTTTATTTATTAGCGTCTGATTCAATCTTTCGTTCAGACCATTAGAAAATGGTGCATTTATTGCAGTAAAAATTAGTTGCACTTCTTTCTTTTTTAAATAGTCTTTAAATTCTCTCGAATTTATTCCGGGGTATTGATCCGTTAAGATTGTTCCGATATTTTCTATTTCTAACACAGTTTGAACTAATTTTATAAAATCGTTGGCGTTTTGAGTTCTTGATGTTGAAATAAACGCGTATCTCGTGAAATGATCGACGAGTAAATGTATATATTTTTTTGTCGATCTATTGCTCCCAAATCCTCCAATTGTGTCTATGGACATAATTTCGAAAGCTTTAGTCGCTGGTCCGAACTGTGACATTGAGCCGAATTTATGTTGTCCTCTTGATTTATTCCTAATGCATATATCGCATTCTTTACATATTTTTTTTATATTCTCCATTAAATTTTTAGCAGTATAATATGGGCTTATTTTCATTCTTGTTTGTGTTATTCCTGTGACACCATTCTTTGTGTACTTTCTTAATTAAATCGATACTGGCCTTCTCAGATAATATGATTTTCTCTCTTTTTTTTATTTTCTTATAATATATTTCATTTCTTTTTACCAATTTTTCTTTTTCATTTTGTAGTACTATGTTGTTCATCTGATCTAATTTTATTTCATCTATTTCAATAAAATTTACCGTTTTCAATAAGTCCTCTTCTTCTATCTTTGGTTCTAACACCGGGTTTCTACTTAATCAGTCCGCCTCTGTATTATTTTTCCCTGGGATGTATATAATTTTAAAGTCGTATTGGGATAGGTAGTGCGTTAGATCGCCTAATTCTTCGTCTGTTCGTGCTCTTATATTCATGTTTTGTAGTGGTTTGTGGTCAGAGTGTATTTCGAAGTATCTCCCTATCAACCAGTGTTGCCAGTACTTTATTGCCTCTTTTATGGCTAGACATTCGAGATATATCGCTTTTTTTTTCTTTTGTGTTTCATTGAGTTTCTTTGAAAAGTAGGCCACAGGTTTTTCTTTTCCATCATCTTGTGTTTGTTTTAAAATTGCGCCTATGCCTTTCAGTGATGCATCTGTATATATTTTGATTGGAAGGTCTTTGTCGAATATCTCTAACACTGGTTGGGAGCATAGCATCTCCTTTATGTTTTTGAAAGCTTTTTCGCATTCCTCTGTCCATATGAATTTTATATTCTTCCTTAGTAGCTGGTGTAATGGATCTAATAGTATTGAGCTCTTTTCTATATACTCGTGGTAAAAGTTTATTTTTCCCAGAAATTGCCTGATCTGCTTTGGTGTGGTAGGAGTCGGGAAGTTTTTTATTGATGTTATGTTATCTTTCAATGGTGTAACCGTATTTTCTCCTATTACATGTCCTAAATATCTAACTGAACTAGCAGCGAACGTGCATTTCTTAAATTTTAACCTGAATCCTTCTTTTTTTATTGCATCTAAGACTTTTTCAATGTGGTCTAGGTGCTCTTCAAACGTCGGTGAGTGTATTAGGATGTCGTCTATATAGTTTACCGCAAATTCAAGTAATCCATATTTTCTCAGTATGTTACTCAGGATCCGTTGGAATATAGCTGGAGACGTTTTCAAACCAAACGGTAGACATGTCCATTGAAAATGACCATCTTGCGTTACAAATCCCGTTTTTCTTCTATCTTCAATTCTTAGTGGTATTGACCAGAATGCTGAGTTTATGTCTAGTGTCGTGAAGTATTTACAGTTTCTGGCTCTTATTATTATGTCCTCTATTAAAGGAAATGGTTGTGCTTGGGGGACAACGTTTTTGTTTAAATCCCTAAAGTCTATGCACATGCGTGTTTTTCCTTCATTTTTCTTATATGCTAGCGTAACAGGTGCAGCAAAAGGACTATAAGATTCTTTAATTAATTCCTTCTCCAGTAATTTGGTTATTTGTTTTTCTATTTCTTTTTTGTCATCTATGTTACATCTATATGGTCTTTTACTGCTGTATTTCTCCACTATTAAATCAATTCTAGCCTCGTACTCGTTCACGGTTCCAACGTCGTATTTGTCCTTTGCAAACACTGATTTGTTGTTATTTATCAATCTTTTTATCTCTATCCAAATGTTCTATCTCTGTTTGGAATTCATCTATTTCCACATGTTCATTAAAATTGACCGAACAATCTATAGCTTCACTTTTTATTCCGCTTGATATCATCTTCGGTTATTCTATCTCTTTTTCTGTTTTCTGTAAAACTTCTAAATTTTCATTTAGCCTTAACTTGAACATGGGAATTAAATCTAATCCTATTATGAGGTCTTCGAAGTCTTCTCTTTTGACTATGTAGATGTCTACTTCTTTTTCTATGTCCAATATTTTTATTCTTGTTCTTACTAGTCCATTTGTATGATTCACACCATTGACTGACTTTAAGAATATTTTGTTTACGTCTTCTCTATTATCTTTTATCTTTATCCACTTCGAGTTTATTAAGGAGACTTGAGAACCTGGGTCGTATGTTCCCATTATCTCTATCTTATTCTCAATTAGCGTCTTAAGTTTGATCAATGGTGTGACTGCTCGTTTTTTTTCTCCGTACTTAGTTCTACTTCTATTACTGAATTGCTTCCTATAGCTTTAGGTTTCTCTTTTTTCCCTAGTTTAAACCAGCATTTCTCTTCTGGGTGGTATCTTACACCTTTACCTATATCCTCGCATGTCTTGCATGGTTTTTTTTCTTCATTTCTGACTTTGTGTTCTGGTTTACCTTCTTTTTTAAATATTTTCTTTTTATCTGTCATTCCTTCGAGCTTTTGTAATTCCTTAATTAAATCTTTTGTATCCTTCATTTCATCTCTGTCAATTTTTTCTCTGATAAATTCTGGCAACCCGAATGCGATTCTATCTATCATTGTATCATCGTCCATGTCCTTATTTATTTCTAATAATAGTCGCTCTTTCTTTATCGCATATTGTACTAGTGAGCCTTCTTTGTACTTAAAATAATGAGCATATGTTCTGCTGCTCCATCCTTTACCTGAAAAGGTTTCCATTAATATCTGTTTCCATCCGTGCCAATCGTTTTCGTGCTCTCCTTTTATTACTGTAGAAGTGTACCAGTCCTGGCAGGTTCCATCTAAGAATACCCTCAGTAATTCGATCTTGGTTTCATCTTTTTTCTATTTTAAATCTTCCACATTCCTTCTCAAATGTGCTCAACCATTGTTTAACATTAGATGTTTTATAATTAAATTTTTCCAATACGAATTTATCTGCAATGCGTTTTAAGTTTTTCTCTTCTTCTTTTTTTTCCGATTTTTCAACTAATTTTTCCAATATTTTTCCCAAGTCTGAGTGTTCCTTGACATCCTCTGGAGCTATTTGTCTTAAATATCTCCCTCCAAACTGGGCATTTCCTTCCTCATCCAAATATATGCTTTGCAATTCTTTTGACAGCGTTATCCATATTTTCAACTCTTCATGTCTTTTCTGTAATGACTCTTTTACTTTTTTGAAAGCATCCGTATTTTTTAACTCCTTATGCATATCTGAATAGATGAGTTCATCTGGTATGGCATATTTCTCTCCTTGTTTTGTAATGATTGAGGTTATGGCCACCACTGTACTTTTGCTGTCCTTTGGAGAAGCCACAGCTTTGAACTCAAATTTTAGTTTCATTTTGTGACAGAAATTGTTGTTTTATAATATCTTTCTATATGCGAGGTTGAGGTTATCCGAATAAATAAACCAAATTTGTTTCTCTGTAAATAAGAGATTTTATCTTATAACCGATGTTACTATTTACACTATATACACAAATTACCAGTTACCTGTAAATAAGAGAAACGACAATTAAGGTTAATTATTCGTCTCTCTTTCACAACTCTTCTTTAATCACCTCTATTGTTTATAGCAATTAATTCTCTTTATGTAACCTTTTATTCTAACACGTGTTCTCTCTTATATTTCTTCTCTCTATCTCCCCTCTGCTCAGCTGTTCCTTTAATGCTCGACGAGACATCTAGCGGGTGTCATAGAAACGCGTGTGGAGCCTACTAAGCGCGCTAAATTGAAAGAGAGTATACTCTCTTTACATATATACATACATGCATAATCTCTGTTTTTAGATTCGCGACATAAAACTGGTAGGCGGGGCAAACGCATCGAAATTTACGAGGGCGGTGTTGAAGCATGTCATGACTGATTCACTGGCGAAAATTTACTCCTGGTCTGGGCAGCGTAAAACACTGAAGTTCAGTTCAACTGTAATTTGTCAATTGATTATCAGTGAGTTTCTTGAAAATCAAAATATAATTCAAAACCTGCTTATATAAACGTGTCTTATGAAGCACTTTTTTTTGTTGCAGAAACTATTTCCAAGCAAACAGATGCGACCAGAACGAGCATCAAAGAAACTATTAAATCGTGGTTGCAACATGCAACGGACAGGATGCGATAACTAATTGCGATAAGTTTCTATAAGTTTTACTAGTTTTTATAAGTTGTACAGTTGTACACTATAAGTAAATTCATAATAAGTTTATATATATTATAGTTCATATATTATATAACTTTTTTTATAATAAGCAATAAATAATAAGTTTTGTATAGTTTGTATAAGTTTGTACAAATTTTGTATACTCATAACTTTATATAAATTCGTCGTTTCTATATAATTTCTATATAACTATATATAACTTTTGAATATATGAAATAATAAAAATTGATCATTAAAAAATGCGAGATTTTTTAATTATGTATATTCGGGACGCGAGGAGTTATACGTTTCAGGGGATATTGTCCATACACGGAGAGAATTCTCTCTTAAAATTTACCCTGAAAATCACCATAATCATGGGACCATTTTGTACGGGAAGATTTTTATGCAATTTTCTCTGATTAATATCTATCACAATAAAAATATTAATATCTACTACAATAAAATATAAAATATATTTGATTAATTTTACTATGTACATAGTAAAATTTTACTATGTACATAGTAAAATTTTACTATGTACATAGTAAAATTAATCAAATATATTTTATATTTTATTGTAGTAGATATTAATATTTTTATTGTGATAGATATTAATCAGAGAAAATTGCATAAAAATCTTCCCGTACAAAATGGTCCCATGATTATGGTGATTTTCAGGGTAAATTTTAAGAGAGAATTCTCTCCGTGTAGTGATTCAATATATTATAGAAGCCCGCGAAAAGTTACTCCTTTACGCCTTCAAAGTATACAATAAAGAAAACGGAAATACGGAACTTCACTGTAAGGTAAAATGTATTATGATAGAAAATACTGTATTAAAATATTAATAATGTTTAACTTCTGATATAACTATATATATAACATAATACATCTGACGTTGAAGCATATGCTTACCGTTAAGTCTTTTCTGTTATAATACACTTTAGCTTACATTTCTATTTTGTACAGAGATCGAGGAATAGCGCGTTCATCAGGTGCCAACAGTTGCAAAGCTGTTCACTGTTTCTAGTGGTTCAGTTTTTCGATGTGGTTAAGACCATTTTTGTAGCCCAATCGGAAAAGTAAACCACTAGAAACATTAAACAACTTGCAACTGTTAGCATGTGCTAAACGGGCTCAATGCGATTCTTTTATGGATTAGAGCAAGGACTCTCACAGAACTCTTTTCAAAATGACCCTGAACAGCGCAAGAGTTCTTATCGAGCC
Organism: Leptothorax acervorum; assembly: GCA_035220615.1. Taxonomy (NCBI): domain Eukaryota; kingdom Metazoa; phylum Arthropoda; class Insecta; order Hymenoptera; family Formicidae; genus Leptothorax; species Leptothorax acervorum. The sequence goes on along the minus strand of JASTWQ010000269.1, from coordinate 244,648 downwards.
TTTGCAGTCCCTTTAGAACTCATTTCGAACTCTTTTCTAACTACTTTTCTAACTATCGATCCGCGACTAATTCCTCTCGACGTCGAGGAGATGTCATGGCGTAGCAAGATACGCGAGGCGAGGCAACGTCTGGAAGACGCGGCACGCAAGAGACGTAGGCAAGCCGACAAACACGGAACTGCGAGCTATCGCGAGGGACAGCTGGTGTGGATCAAGCTGCACCGACGTTCCGACGCCAGCAGGTGCCTAACTCGTAAAATTCATCTGGTATACGAGGGGCCGTACAGAGTGCAGAGAATCGTGCGCGTCAACGCCTACCTGATTGAGGATCTCGATGGACAGGCGATAGGCGTGTACAACGCCAGGCAGTTGAAGCCGCATCGTGAGCCGCGTGACGGGAACGACGGGGAGCCACCCGCCTACCAAGATGACAACGTGGATGAGTACGACGACAGGCCGATCGTGAATGACGGGGAGCCAGCCGCCAACAACGACGATGACAGCGACGGCGACGTCAAGGACGCCACACGCCGAGAAGTCGAGGTTGACGAGGAGCCGTCAGACGACGAGACCGGTCAGCCGTCAATCACCATTTCCGACGACGACGACAACCAGGAGGAGGACAGCCGGACGATAACGCTCACCGATGACGAGAGCGAGATTGCTGATCAATATGCGCAATCCGAGCGCGAAAGCGACGACGACGTCGTATGGACCCATGTAATCACGAAGGACATCGCCAAGCCGATGATGAATACCGAAGAGAATCCGGAAGATGCGAGCCAACGCGACAACCATGACGGTCGACAAGCTGACGAAGCAGCTAATCCTGCTTGCGAAACACAACGCCAGCGAGATAACCGGTCAGCGGAAGCGAGCGACGACGACGGAGCGACGGTGAGAGGCGAGAGCGATCGTCCGATCAAGAAAGTTCAATTTGAAAATAACGAATATCATAAAGTTTCGATACTCGACAAGCGTATGAGGGATGATGGATCACAAATACGTGAAGAGGATTCATTCCCGACGACACGGGCGCGAAGACGAGTGTTTGAGGAAAATTTTCTGCCGAAGCGGCCAACCATCCCTGGGAGGCCAAACATCAATAGCAGGCGCCGTGCAGCGGAGGTTGCGCGACGCAGAAACCAGAGAATATTCGAGGCGGAGTATGCAGAGTGGCGTGAGAGGCGCCGAAAGGAGACGGCCCGGAGACGGACCGAAACTTCGTCCCAGAGTTCGACCTGTTCTCTCCCAGCAGTACTTCTGGTCGAGAACAGACGGGGAGGATGCAGCCGGAGGCAGCATCGCGGACGAAGCAGTCGGAATCAGCGACCGGAGGAGCCGGCGGTGACTCTGACCTGGCAAACTGGGCGCAGACCGCGACCCAGCACCACGTGTGAGCGAGCGCGCCCACACCTGCGTTACTATTCCCGAGCCGAATTTTAGCACATTTATTCTCTAAATGTCTTCCTCATCTGTACACGCGTAATTTTCATTTATTTTATTAACTCTATGTACAGATCATATAACATCCGACGGCCGGGAAAAGTTTAAGTTTGTTTATTCAAACGCCAAGCGTGGCGTCTAACATTATTTGTTGTCATTACAAGGTTCGACTTACAATGTAAGAAATAAAAAATAAATAATGAACAAAAGGCAATTGGAGCCAGGCGCCGTAGATAATGCGCAAAATAATTATTAATGAACGAAGTCACGAACGTTTCGACCCTTTCTTGGGGTCATCTTCAGCGTGAATATAAAATAACGTGTCAAATATTAAATCTACATAATGACGTCAAACGCAATGACTCGATGTCCCTAACGTAGTCAACAATAATCGTGGTCAATAATAAAATCTTAGCTGCATGACCATCGTCTCTCGAATGCTGGAAAAGCGAGTGTATGCTCCGAAGCAAACCCAGGCATCCTCCGAACGGTCTTCTCCTCGGTTAATAGGCCAAGAGGAAAGAAAAATCGCCATGTCACTTCGTGTATCAAAACGGAACTCCCAAATTCGAAAGATACCTGAAAAAGTATTCGGAGCAACACATATGCAATAATCCGATAACGCAAAATAACATCGAAGATCAATTAGTTACTTACAAAAAAAAAAGGCGAATACAAGTCGTACATTACTCTTCGGTTAAAATACGTGGCATCCCGACAACGTTCAAAGAGCGAATGACATTTAAGTTTTTAAACGTTGTCAGGATGACAAAACAAAGTCATAAGGAGAAAGGCACACATACAATTGAAGCCACCTCTATGAGATAAACAAAGAAGTGTATTCTCATGTACCGGAGCGAAATTTAAAGCTTAGAAAGTTTCGCTATTACATCTGAATATGACTCCGGCAAATTTTCCGTGTCCGTCTGCAAATTCAAACCGTTTCTCTGTCTCTTAATGTAGAGCATCTCGGATGTTAGGCGTTTGCTTAAATAGAGCTCATTGCCCAGAATCTCCACACCGTCCCAATCGAAATCATGCCCGGAATCCAAATTATGTTCCAACAACACAGAGCGATTAGGCTTCCTTTTTAATATGTGATTGCGATGTTCATTAACTCTCGTTTGCAATTGTCTGCCAGTCTGCCCAAGGAGGCATCACAACTATTGCAATTTATTTTGTAAACTACATTGTTAAGAGCCGTTCTCGGTAGCATGTCTTTATGTGCTTTAATAAAGGTTCTCATTTTGTTGAGGCTGAAATACGACAATCTGACATCAAGATTCCTTGTTACATTCTTAAACTTGTCAGTAACCGAAGGAACAAACGGTATCGTAAAAAAAGGAGTAAATTCAAAAGGAAGCCTAATCGCTCTGTGTTGTTGGAACATAATTTGGATTCCGGGCATGATTTCGATTGGGACGGTGTGGAGATTCTGGACAATGAGCTCTATTTAAGCAAACGCCTAACATCCGAGATGCTCTACATTAAGAGACAGAGAAACGGTTTGAATTTGCAGACGGACACGGAAAATTTGCCGGAGTCATATTCAGATGTAATAGCGAAACTTTCTAAGCTTTAAATTTCGCTCCGGTACATGAGAATACACTTCTTTGTTTATCTCATAGAGGTGGCTTCAAATGTATGTGTGCCTTTCTCCTTATGACTTTGTTTTGTCATCCTGACAACGTTTAAAAACTTAAATGTCATTCGCTCTTTGAACGTTGTCGGGATGCCACGTATTTTAACCGAAGAGTAATGTACGACTTGTATTCGCCTTTTTTTTTGTAAGTAACTAATTGATCTTCGATGTTATTTTGCGTTATCGGATTATTGCATATGTGTTGCTCCGAATACTTGTTCAGGTATCTTTCGAATTTGGGAGTTCCGTTTTGATACACGAAGTGACATGGCGATTTTTCTTTCCTCTTGGCCTATTAACCGAGGAGAAGACCGTTCGGAGGATGCCTGGGTTTGCTTCGGAGCATACACTCGCTTTTCCAGCATTCGAGAGACGACGGTCATGCAGCTAAGATTTTATTATTGACCACGATTATTGTTGACTACGTTAGGGACATCGAGTCATTGCGTTTGACGTCATTATGTAGATTTAATATTTGACACGTTATTTTATATTCACGCTGAAGATGACCCCAAGAAAGGGTCGAAACGTTCGTGACTTCGTTTATTAATAATTATTTTGCGCATTATCTACGGCGCCTGGCTCCAATTGGCTTTTGTTCATTATTTATTATTTAAGTGAGCCTTTAACTTTGTAGTAAGAAATAAAGATTACGTCCATTTTCCCAAATATTACATTCACTCATGAACATATACATAAGTAGATAAGTAACATAGCGGTTTGGTGTTATTGCGCGTACTTGTAATCAGTCATATGCGTGATAGTACTTTGCGATACGGATATTGCGGTGTGCGCGTAAAGCATATGACGGAACATTTTTCGCGAAGCCTATCGACGCGATGCGACTGACAATGACCAGCGATACGTGGTTAAGCGATTTTCGGGTCCGAGCGATACTCGAGTACCGAAAAGTCGAGCACACACGTCAGCTGCAGGAGGAGACTATATAAAGTGACGTAACATGTCACCAAAGACACGCTTCACGTGTAATTATTCATGTCTGATTCTCGTGCCGGAAAAACCCAGCACGTACCTCTTCTCCTGGAGAAGACGATTTGTAAGTGTTTATTACACGTCAGCGAACGGGTCAAAGGTCATCCCGACCAAGTTCGATGCCTGTGCCGGGAAAGACACGACACAGATATAATTCGCGGAAACCAACATTGTCAATGCGTTGTTGGGATGCCAATTAAGGGGATCCTGAAGTGACAAGCAAACTCCAACGTGACAGCGCCACGATCTAGCACGGAACTAAAAATAATCGATAATTTCGATCGTTTACTATGTTTTCTGTGTTACCGTGCTATACCTGTCCTTGTCTAACGGATACCTATACGATATATCTGTCCTTGTCAGATTGCAGGCAGCGCCATCTCTGACAAGATCCGGACACTACTGTTTCATGCAACAGTGCTCTTCTTGTCATTCTGCTTGTGTATTTGCATTTGTAAAATTTGGGCGGATAAATCTTTTTCTACGCTTTGAATCTTACAAGGGAAGGGCCCGATGTGTTGTCGCTGAGATCTAAATAATACTATTATATTTGGTTTAAGGATGATAAATAAAGGTGCATAGCAAAATTTTAGCTGCTATGATTTTAGCTGCTATGATGAAAAAAATTTTTTACCGGGCCGCCCACACCTGTGGGTCATAGCAGCTAAAATTTTGCTAAGCACCTTTATTTATCATCCTTAAATCAAATATAATAGTATTATTTAGATCTCAGCGACAACACATCGGGCCCTTCCCTTGTTAGTTCTACTTGCATGATATTGTTCCTACATGTTGTTTCTAGGGCGCTCTGGGACCCTTTTGCATGAATTAACTGTACAATTTTTGTAATCATCGATTATTGTCGTTAGGTGACAGCTGTACGTGCCAAAAATAAGTGAGATTTTTAACTTTTTTTCGATTTTGATAAATACTCGTCCAGAGCGCCCTTCATTTTTATGCGCACTTTAATTGTGTAAAAGAGTTTTTCGATTCTGTAAAGCCAATTCAAAGATTTATCCGCCCAAAAAAAAAAGGGTAAAACAGAGTTCTACAGACGACTTCAGGATCCCCTTAAGGCATAATTATCGTTTAATTAGAATTTCGAGCACTGTGCCGGAAAGTCTCGGTGCAGACCTCGTACGTGCAAGCGACCACCAGAAATGATCTAGCCAGGTCATAATTAGGGCGAATATCGATTTTTACCCTGATCCGACCTGGGTGCCGGAAACACCCACCACGAGCACCTTCCACGGGGACAACCGTGTGCGATCATCTTATTAGGTCCCTAGGAACGTGTTCCACCGAGTCCCGTCGATCTACGATGCCTGAGCCGGAAGTTCCTGCACACACCATCTACGTCATCTACGGGGAAAAAATTCATATCGGAGAATTTTCGGGATCGCCCTGATGACATCCATCGCGATCCTGTATCGATCCGTCACGTGTGCCGGAAAAATCATATCACACAGGTACGAGATCTAATTTTACGTCATGGACGTCATTAGGCGATGCTAATTAACATCACCGTCGAGGTCCCGTTCGAATCCGATGTCTATATTCGGAGTTCCCAGCACGCGTGACTCCACCTGTAAAACATCATTTTGGCATACCCGGGGAGTAGCCATCATCGGGATTGTCAAAGGCGAGCGAGATCTGCCGTATTTTGTAAAGAGATATACGCCAAAACGTATATCTCCGAAAACGAGATAAATTTTCGAAAATGTATAAAAGCGTATATCTTCGTATTCAATTATGCTCCTACCTTTTGTCCAAGTAGAATAGATGTAGTTGTGTCTCATCCAGTCCTTTACAACAAGCAGTTTAAAGCTCCCTCCAAAAATAAAAGTCACTAGACTGAGGGAGCCTCCAGCGCGCGCGGCGCTCGTCACCTCATTGTGTTTCTTGTTGTGGTCCCGAGCACAAGCAAGTTTTTAGGTTATAATAAACGTTCCAGAAAATGTTTCTTGAAACGTACTTAATCATTCCTGAGGCGTTCGCGAGACAATTCGCGAGACTCTTCAGATTCTGTGTTCAGAGTTCTATGGACGTGCATAGTCGTATTCATCGAAAAGCACGTATGTATTATCTAATTCCATAACGGCGGTATGTCAGCCGTCCGCAATTCGCCAATGGCGATTCTCGTGCTGTTCCTGCATGCAGCCGGCGCGTCGACCGCGTTGATCGTTTCACAACGACGGCGACGGCGACAAGGATGATGCCGCCCGACGGTGTTGTCGGTCGCGGCGACGCGACGTTTTCCGTCGCGCGTAGCGTCGGTCGCGGCGACGTTTCCGTCGCGCGTGGTCCGACTCGCGGGGAATTTCGTGGCGGTCGTCGCATTATCGGCACCGCCGCTCGATGTCAATCCCGCTGACGAGCACCAAGCGCCCCTCGTTGAGTCCTGGGCGCTGGCCTAGATTGCGATCTCGCCCCGCGAGAGTCGTCGTCGAGCCACGAGTGCCCGCGGGGCGCGGGCGGAGGCGTCGTTAGCAAACGCGATATAAAGATTCCGGACGCTTCCGGATGCGAAGGTGGCCGACGTTTATTTTTGCCTGAGAGCGCGTTTGACGGTAGACGTGTTAAGAAGGAGCGCAGTGACGTCTGCGTGAAGAATGGCGCCGCCGCTACCGTTACTGCCGCCGCCGCCGGCACCTCCATTGCCTCCGGCGGTTTCCACGGCGACGGCGATCAGCTGCAGGACCTCGTCGCGATAAAATTCGCTACCTTTGCCAGGCAGTGACAAAATATCGCGATATTAACGGACACTTTGAGATGTCCATCTTTATTGTCTGTACCAGGGAGCTTTAAAGTGGGGAGTCGGTGCGCAGAGGGACAACACATCGTCGAGGAATAAGCAGCCCGTTCGCTTTAGACGCAGAACCGCACCGCTGAGTGTTGGTCAGGTCTTGAAGTAAGCGACAAACAGATCCTCTCGCTACGGATTCAATACGTATCCGTACTCCACTACCTTTTAGTGTTGAGCTTGGCGAACAGAATCTCCGCTGTTGACAGCGTCGAGATTGTAACAAAGCGCGAGTTTACTCCGCTAGCACTTCTCGTCCTCCGCTCTCAGGAGCGTCGAGGCAAGACAGCGCGAAGAGACCATGAACCGGGCCGCTGAGTTCCGGTCGAGTCTCTTGTCGACCTAACCTAAGAAACCATGAACCGGGCCGCTGAGTTCCGGTCGAGTTTCTGGTCGACCTAACCTAAAAGGTTATTAACCGGGCCGCTGAGTTCCGGTCGAACCTCTAGTTGACTTAACCTAGGGAACCAGGAACCGCGCTGCTGAGCGTTGGTCATGTTCCTAGTCAACTTAAGTTCCGGGATCCGAGCTCGGTCCCATGCCTTGGCCTCCCGTGGATCTTCCTTGCTGCGAGGCTTCCACTCAAGAGACCAGAAACCGCGTGCCACGGAACACCGATCGAGTCTCTAAGCCAACTGTGTTGCTGTATCAAGTGACTGGCCTGACAGCATGATAATCCGGTTGCTGGAGTTATCTATGAATTCCGCTTTCGAAAGGGAGACGATTCCATCGAACGGTCAGATTACTTACTCTGTTCCTTTTACTACTCCTGTAGTATCAGATCGGGTGGAGGTTTCGGATCACGAACCGAAGGATTTAGTCAAGTCTCTAGTCGAGCTAACCTGAAGTCCAAGAACCGCGCCGCTGAGCGTTGGTCGAGCCTCTAATCGAGTCTTTGATCCAACTCATGCTGCATACTGTAAGACGGCTTGCTTAACAGTTCTTTTTACCTTTTTAGATCAATTGTTATTTCCGCAGCTGAGGCTATCCGGGGAAATAATCCCACTATGGAAACGGGATAAAATTCCGTCAGACACTAAGTGTACTCACTCTGTAGCCGTGACTACGCCTGCAGTATCTGATTTGGTGCAGACGTCCAACCAAAATTAGAAGAATTTGGAGTTCAAGATTCGAGAGCTGATTGCCTATCCATCTGACTCTAGGGCTAAGTTCTGAGATTTTTATCACGTAATCCCAGGATCTGCGGTCAAACGCGGCGACCAATTCGCTACCTTTCGGGGGTCAATGCGACAGTCGCGGTCCTAACAACCCTAATTTCAGCTTCATTCAAAGGAACATTAGAATTTAAAACGCCAATGTTTACCTCTTTTACAGAAAAAGCTGTGGATTTGTTTCCAATCGACAAGAAAATGTTTATGGTACTGCCATTTGGATTATTTTAGCAGCTTCTATTATATTCACAATAATATTGAGACCAGTGGCGGTCTCTCTTGGAGGAAAAGAGTTCATATCTATAAGACGACATCTCAATCGAAGAAAGTTTGTCTGATACAAGAGTATTCCTTCAAAGGACTAATCATTAATTCTGATAAATCTGAGGTAGTTTCTATTCAGATCCAAAATTTTTGAATTACAGGTTTTCTTATATACAAGGAATTTATATAGATCCTTTCCTCACGAGTTGCAGTGCATCCGTGAAGAATCAGACACACGTCTGGTGGGGAAATGAAGAAAATCTGGGCACATAGACCTTAGAATTAACAGCAGTAGAACACTTACTAATGCTTTCGTGAGTAATGGATCTTCTAAGGATTTTGTTTTCCATACTGATAATGCTAGCAATTGCACATGTAAGCAGGGACTCATTACAGTTCCCAAAGGTGTAATGTTGGAAACTTACATCGGTTCGGAAGATAATTATATTGCTGTCACCGAATTTCGAGTTACCTCAACAGTATGGGCTTAAGCGTTCTGGCTTTTTTCGAGTTATCTTGCCCCTTTTGTAACTCACTTTATTACTAAATTTAACGCCTTCTGCTCATGATTTCTGGATTCCTTCTCTGTTGCTGCTTATGCCATTATAGTAAACTGAAATTTATTTTACATTTGTAAATGCCTTCCTGCTTCTATTATTACAACATCATTAAGGAACGATCCATAGGAATAGCCCTAGTTTTGTTATTAATGGGAACCATATTCCAATATTCCAAACCTGCCGAGGTTTGGGGGGGAAACTTAGTGTAAAACGCTCGTTAGGCGCGTTTTGGCCTGACATAGCGTCAGTGTTAGTTTTCCTATCAGGTCATCAAAAAAAAAAAAAAAAAAGATCTCTATAGGCAACCTGGATTTCATTTCGGTTAGCCCTTGCCTGGAAAGCAAATGCGATTTAGGGCAGAGAAGAGAATGAAACGATTTTTGCAAACGAGTGGTTACTTTTCAGCAAGGATGTGTGTTTACTCAAGGAGTACAATTTCATTTATATAACGCTTCAACATACAGATAGGAGATCCATCTATTATAAAAATTCTACATCTGGTGAGGTTTTTTAGAATCAATCCAAACTAATCATATATGTCTTCCCCAAGACTTACAGGCTATCCATCATAGTCTATTTCTATAGTGCATAATTACTATACAGAATTACTGTCTTATTGGTATAGTACATGAGTACTATACTAGTAAGACTACCTACATATTGCTTTGAGAGATTCCTCGAGAAGGCACTTCGTTTAATAACGTATAATAAACAGATTCGAACAGTTTTGTCACAAACGATCAGTATATGATTCTTACAAAATTTTAGGAGCAAATCGATATATCAATTTTTCTTTATTATATTTAACGTGTCGTGCTTCAGCTATACGCCTAGGTGGTAGTACCGACGGGATTCGTCGAACGGCAGATTGGCCGCAAGACTCAGCTACCCTTGTGGGATTTCCTAATCGCCTCTTTTTATCAGCGAAAATGTAACAAAAGCTGTTGTTTTGATAGCCTTTAATTTAATAATTTGAGATTTTGCTTATATCTAACGCAGCTGTTTCTTCTAATTCCTAACAGGTTTTAGAAATATAGGCTAAGGCTTTATTGGTGCTTAGGTCTCAGAGCCTACAATTTTTCTTCATATGTATCTGCGAAGATAAGTTAAGACCTAATTTGTAGTTTTAGGTTTCAGAACCTACAAGTTCTCTTTATATGCATCTACGATTTTACTTCAATTCTCAATTAATGTTATGTGTCGTCGGCCGGCTTTGAAAGACCGGCGGCAATAGCGCGACACCACACGGCTATTTTCTCCTTCGGGAGAGCTAGCCGGAGCTACGTGCTCGTTCATCGTCCAGCCGCGGACGCGGCGGGCGCGTGTCACTCCACGTGAGCGACCGAGCGCGTGAAGCGAGTGATTTAGGAGATACAAATCTTCATAGCTTTAAACAGCTACATCTATTCTACTTGGACGAAAGGTAGGAGCATAATCGTATGATCAAACGAACTCCTGTGAAGTTCGATCATGATTATGTGACTCCTTTCGTCCAAGTAGGTCTTTCCCACCCTTCACTGTTAATCTAATAGTGTCAAATTATTATATTTTAGGTTGCTTTACCTATTCCAGTTAAGTCGCCACTGCTCCTACTTAACATGTCGTTAACTTGACTGGAGCAGAATTAATATATCTGAACTAAAGGAGTTAAAATAACACTAATTGGTGTTAGAATAGTAAATTTTGACACATATTGTGGTTAAAAATAACACAATGTTGTTCAAGTCAAGGTATGGATTCATATTTCATCTTTTAACAGTGTTTACCCCACAGAAAGGAGAATCTTTACTGCGCCCAACAGAAAGATTTGTATCAGCTTTAAAAACAATGAGGTGACGAGCGCCGCGCGCGCTGGAGGCTCCCTCAGTCTAGTGACTTTTATTTTTGGAGGGAGCTTTAAACTGCTTGTTGTAAAGGACTGGATGAGACACAACTACATCTATTCTACTTGGACGAAAGGAGTCACATAATCATGATCGAACTTCACAGGAGTTCGTTTGATACGATTTCATACATACGATTTTAAGCGATCGATAATCCCATCGCATTCCTGCGTGTTTACGAAAAGTTGTTTGTCAGATACGCATATACCGTCATACGACGATCACGTGATCGCCGATGGTCCGATGTGAATAACAAAAGTGGGGGTACCGCCCAGGAGGGGACGTACGCCGTTGCGAGCGATCGATCCTGGTTAGTCCGCCGGGAGATGTAAAGCCGTCAACACGTTTTCTCATGATAACCGGGGAGACCCGCGAACGGAGCGAGATCCGATGTGTCGCGAAAACATTGTAATTTCGGACACTTGTGAAAATTTGTGCGCGATATATGCGTAATGAGCAGTCTGTCGGGAGAGCTTGAAGCGTTAACTCATTTTGACACATAGCCGGAGTTTCGCGTATTACAATAGAGTCTCTCGTTACAACCGACGAAGCCCGCGTACGGAGCGATATCCGGAAATATCACGTATCGGTGTTAGTGCGTGCGACACATGTGAATAACGCGAAATTTCACATCCGTGTACGAAACAAAGGACGATCATACGGGAGGATATATTATATTCTCGCTACGACCGGTGATACCCGTGTTGCGGAACGAGATACGCGCATATTCGGAAAATAGTCGATTTTACACGCGACACGCGAACTGTGATATACGACGACGGTGATACACCAAGAGTGACTGTAAATCATCGTCGATCGAACTGAATGACTGTTTATTCGAAATTTACTAAATAAATACAGTGTTATATAAAGAGATATCCTGAGTGTTGGAAATCATTCGACGATATCCTGTGACCCATCCTGAGTCACCTTCCATGCGGGAGATTCATGCGTAATCACCATTCCTGCGGAAATTAAGTGCGAGTAAATGCACATTGCTTACGCTATAAGCAATATACGGTATACGGTATACGAGATACTTACCTGAGATTCTGCGACGATCCTGTGGGTGCTTCATCCGTGACGATCCAGTGGTCCAGAGCATCGTTGGTAGTAAGCGGCTTCTACGAAGGAGGTCCATCCGTGAGACGAAACGCAGAGCGGCAGTCCGGAGCACCTGAAACAGAAATTATTCAATCAAATTTTAATTATAAAAGTGAAGTTTCAGGTTATGAGAAAAATTTTCTGTATATAATTATATGTATATAAATGTAACAGTTGGCAACAGTTGGCCCATATTTAATTATATATGGGCAAATTTTTCTTATACCCTAAAACTTTACTTTTATAATTAAAAATTGATTTCTGTATTGAAACCTGTATAACACACAAATCAATTTTTAATTATAAAAGTAAAGTTTTAGGGTATAAGAAAAATTTGCCCATATATAATTAAATATGGGCCAACTGTTGCCAACTGTTACATTTATATACATATAATTATATACAGAAAATTTTTCTCATAACCTGAAACTTCACTTTTATAATTAAAATTTGATTTGTGAGTTATACAGGTTTCAATACAGAAATCAATTTTTATTTGTGAATTGCATCGGCTTTAATTTATAATTAAAATTTAATTTCTGAATTACATAGGCATTAATTCAGATACTATAAACGAGATACTATCCTATTCCTCACAGCTAAGAAGTTTCACTTCTGCCGCGCGTGGAGGCCACACGTATATTTTTTTTTTTTTTATAATTGTTTTAATAATTTGTTTGTGTATATTATACGTGTGTAATCTATACTTTATTTTTGTATTAGGTATATGTCTCATTTTTTTGCAAGCATATCAAACCAATTTAACATGTCTCTTTTATTACTTCTATATGCGATAAAATTTGTATATATATACAGGGTGTTCCAGACCTCACGTATAACCCGTTAATGACAGATCCCTGAGATTATTTGGAGGCAAAAATCCTAATGCCAAAATGTCGAGGCTGCTACAGTATTTGAACGGGAAAGGTTTAAAGTTAACCAATCAGCTTGTCTAAATTTCGCGCGCTCAGGGATGTCGCATATCGAAACGGCTCTTCCACACTTCACTCAACTCGATAAAAATATTTGAAATTATTATTTCTTTTATTTTTTCGTGCACTATTCTCAAGACTGACTTCCTAAATTGTTGTACGAAAACAGGATACATGTCGAATTGTAAAGTATTCATGTAAAGCGTGCCGCGGACAAATGACATTTAATTTTCATAATCGGTACAAAGTATGATGTGCTGCATAAAATGTCGATTAGGAAAAAAGATATTATTGAGAAAAAAAAATACTATAAATACTAACATGTTTTGAAATAATTTAAAAAATTGTTTTATTAATTTTTTTGAAGAAGAACGTTTTCCAGAATGTAGACAAATAAATTATAATGTAGTTTTGCGATTGCTGTATTGCGTGCGAGAAACAGACTTTCTAGAGCCCAACAGACAAATTAATGTTGTCGTTGAACGTTGCATTCGTACGATACAGAACGAAGAAGTGGTCTTTCAAACTGTGAACGATACATCGGCTGTCATTGAATGGAAACCGATCTTGAATTATTGTAGTCTTGCAATTCTACACATAGCAACTGCAAAAAAGATGCGCTAACTTTAATTAAAAGTTTTAGTTTAAAAGTTTGTTTTTAGTTTTTTTTTTAGCGCATTTTTATTGCAGTTGCTATGTGTAGAATTGCAAGACTACAATAATTCAAGATCGGTTTCCATTCAATGACAGCCGATGTATCGTTCACAGTTTGGAAGACCACTTCTTCGTTCTGTATCGTACGAATGCAACGTTCAAAGACAACATTAATTTGTCTCTGTTGGGCTCTAGAAAGTCTCTTTCTCGCACGCAATACAGCAATCGCAAAACTACATTATAATTTATTTGTCTACATTCTGGAAAACCGTACTTCTTCAAAAAAATTAATAAAACAATTCTTTAAATTATTTCCAAACATGTTAGTATTTATAGTATTTTTTTTCTCAATAATATCTTTTTTCCTAATCGACATTTTATGCAGCACATCATACTTTGTACCGATTATGAGAATTAAATGTCATTTGTCCGTGGCACGCTTTACATGAATACTTTGCAATTCGACATGTATCCTGTTTTCGTACAACAATTTAGGAAGTCAGTCTTGAGAATAGTGCACAAAAAAATAAAAGAAATAATAATTTCAAATATTTATATCGAGTTGAGTGAAGTGTGGAAGAGCCGTTTCGATATGCGACATCCCTGAGCGCGCGAAATTTAGACAAGCTGATTGGTAAACTTTAAACCTTTCCCGTTCAAATACTGTAGCAGCCTCGACATTTTGGCATTAGGATTTTTGCCTCCAAATAATCTCAGGAATCTGTCATTAACGGGTTATACGTGAGGTCTGGAACACCCTGTATATACTCGCCACCGTCACAAGGCGCGGGTTTGCGCCCGCGGACGAGCCAGGAGAGCGACCGCGAAATCTCCAGAGAACCTACCGAATCGTTAATAGCGTTTTATTATTTTTACCATATTAAATTTCTTCGACGTAACTGGCAATCGTTCCTGACGGACCTAATCGTCAGGACATTTTAACCAAGTTCTGGTCCTTTTATCTCAACGCTTAATTTAAGCATCATAATTTTAAATAATTTAATTTTTATTGTGAAAAATATTACCCCAGCCAGGGTTCGAACCTGGAACTTCCCGCTTTCTGTGCAGGCGTCGTGCCAATTCGACCACTGAAGCATGTGGTAATATTTATCGCAATAACACGTATAAATAAACAATCATAAGATAGAACACCGATATTTTGGTCAACGGTGTATATTCACTGTATAAAAATTTAGTTGTGAATTAAAGCCTGTGTAATTCACAAATCAATTTTTATTTATTTGTGAATTGCATCGCCTGTAATTTATAATTAAAATTTAACTTGTAAATTAACGTAACGCTCCCGCGCCGAATCACGCCCATGGAAGTTTTTGACATTTCGCGACGGACTTTCATAACGCGAACGCGTAACGCGACGCTCCGGATCACTCCTGTATAAGTTTTGACTTTTCGTGACGGACTTCCATAACGCGAACGCGTAACGCGACGCACCGAATCGCTCTCGTAGAAGGTTTGACTTTTTGTGACGGACTTCCATAACGCGAACGCGTAACGCGACGCTCCGAATCACTCCCGTATAAGTTTCGACTTTTCGTGACGGACTTCCATAACGCGAACGCGTAACGCGACGCTCCGAATCACTCCCGTAGAAGGTTCGACTTTTCGTGACGGACTTCCATAACGCGAACGCGTAACGTGACGCTCCGAATCACTCCCGTAGAAGGTTCGACTTTTCGTGACGGACTTCCATAACGCGAACGCGTAACGCGACGCTCCGAATCACTCCCGTAGAAGGTTCGACTTTTCGTGACGGACTTCCATAACGCGAACGCCTAACGTGACGCTCCGAATCACTCCCGTAGAAGGTTCGACTTTTCGTGATGGACTTCCATAACGCGAACGCGTAACGCGACGCTCCGAATCACTCCCGTAGAAGGTTCGACTTTTCGTGACGGACTTCCATAACGCGAACGCGTAACGTGACGCTCCGAATCACTCCCGTAGAAGGTTCGACTTTTCGTGACGGACTTCCATAACGCGACTTCCGTAACGCGACTTCCGTGACGCGACTTCCGTGACGCACTTCTGTGACGCTTCCGGTTTGAATCACCCCCCGTGCCCTAAGAAGTTTCACTTCAAAAAGAGAGAATTAGTCGACAGATACGGTTAGTAGTATACTTACCTTTCTCGATTTAGCGGATAAAATCGAGTGGCGACCGTGCTACGCGAACTTTGAATATATTTCGGTAGTTTAACGAATGAGTTGTGTCACGCGTGACCTTGCAGCCGTACGCTAAAACAGTGCGTGCGCAGCTGTTGGGCCAGCCTCAGGTCGTCTTGCGGCGACTTTCATCGGAGAAGCTACAGAGAGTAAGCCGACGGCTGATCGCGGGACCCCAAGCAACCGCGGGGTGCAGCGAATGGAACGCGGTCTCACGGGCCGGTGGTGGCGCCCTGATGGACCGGACCGGGCAGAGGACGATGGATGCCGGGTACCGGGGCACCCCGGCAGAGACGGAAGGTATCCGAAGGGCGGCGGAGGCATGGGGGGTCGCCTTTCGGGTATGGTCGTGGTCAAAAAGGTTGTCCGACTTTTTTTTCTAATTTTTGGAACGCACTCTGTCATGTGAAAGTTGATGGTCCCTGCTCACGGCCATAACCTAAAGTTTCGCAGTGACATATTATCGGAGCAGATGGACAATCTATACAAGGTGTCGGAATAGTTTAAAATACCAAAAGAAGTATAAGCACGTGTATTTTGACGCAAGGAACAAAGCCAGTCATAAAGAGGAAAAAAGAGAAGAGGAATATGAGCAGAGAATGGTAAGTAAAATGACCAGTGACCAATATTAGAAAAGAAATGTAAGAAATAATAATATACCCATATAAATATTTATATACCTATATAAATAACTTTAGACAAACAATTTTTATTAACAATTATTAATATTACAATAAAAAAATGCATAATTATGACAAAAAATATATAATTAAAATAAATAAATACAATAGCATATAATAAGTAATAACTATTGCAATAATTGTTATGCACTTGAAGCAAAAGAAATGACATTGTATGCAGAATTATTTTAAAGAATTCTAGTATATTATACATATGAGGCACATCATATATAGTTTCATGAGGAGAAGCGATGAGATTAAGCAAAAATGTTATGCAAGAAATTGTTGGTGCATTCCCTGGTATAGATGAGGCAATGAGCTATGCAGAAGTTATGAAGTAAATTTGCCATTTTATATTTCTTATTTTTGTAAAACATTAATAGGATAATCTACCTTTCTAGTAAACTAAAATTGTAGATACATCTGAGATCTTCTATTCTCTATTTCCTTTTTTTTTTATTTTAATTCCTTTACATGCTGGTTCTAGGCTTGTAAAAGGAATGAACTTCTCTGTTGTGGTGTTTGATACTGCACCTACTGGGCACACATTGAGGCTACTATCGTTTCCGCAAGTGGTTGAAAAAGGATTGGGAAAACTAATGCGTTTAAAAATGAAGATTGGTCCCTTTATCACACAAGTTAGAATTAATCCATGCTATTTTGAGTATTTTTCCTAAAATTAATACATATTAGGTATATCAAGTGTCCTCCCCGAATTATTTAAATTGAAAAAAGATTGTTCTTTTATACATAAGTTTGTTGTTGGGATTAACGGATTTCAATATAGATACATTCTCCAATAAGATAGAGGAAATGCTTGGTGTAAATCGACAAGTTAACAAACAGTTCAGAAATCCCGATCAGACAACGTTTATATGTGTTTACATAGCAGAGACCTCGGAGGACTTCCAGAGCCCATCGTCTGGAGAGGAGTCCCCATGGGACGAGGGAAATGTCCCCGAGATAGAATAGAGGTAGCGCGAGCGTTCCGAGGACGGATGTTCGAGGGAGCCAAAGGCTTGCCAGTAAATGTAAGACAGTTTATTTAGTCAGAACACAGCGTTTTTTATTTTATTTTCATCCGTCCGGCGCAATTGAAATTAAGGTAGGTTAAGGCATGCGACAGCGGTCGCCGAGCAGCGGCTCAGTTAGTTATTAGGCATTATCGTTTTCCCTTTTCTGTTCGTTTTCTGATTTAGTTCCATTTTCTTTTTCCTTTTGGCCGATTTAGATTATTTTATGTTGTTTTTTTGGCACATTAGTGCCCGGCACGGCCGTGAGTATTGTTTATTTGTTCGCGCATGGATCGCGATACCGCGCGTATAACATAAGGCGTCGTGCCATACACAGACTTCGGACCGGGAACGTTCAGACCCGAATTTGCGAAAAATCGCGAATCCAATCGAGGCCGTTGACGACATACGGGGGCGCGGGCGCGATGTGTCAAACCGCGCGAGCCGCGCGACTAAATAACCACCGGTGCCGAACCACAGAGTCGTAAAATGGGGGCACGCGCAAAGAGCGCCGCGATCCGAGCACTGGGTGACGAGATAGCGAACCATGCGTCATCCACAGGAAAGAAACCCACGGTGCCCCGAGAGCGGGACCAGGCACACCGGGGGTCGCCGTCGAAATCCGACCACCCGGACGGAAGTTACGGGGACGGTCCGCGAAATCGATACCCGGACACCGGATACGAAAACCAAGTCCGGAATGTAGTCCCTAGGGGTCGTAGAAGCGAGCACCGGGGGTCGCCGTCGAGATCCGACAACCCGGACAGAAGTTACGGGGACGGTCCGCGAAATCGATACCCGGACACCGGATACGAAAACCAAGTCCGGAATGTAGTCTCTAGGGGTCGTAGAAGCGAGCACCGGGGGTCGCCGTCGACGTCGGGTAACACGAAATCGACCGGGACGTCTTTTCTAGGAAGTCGGTCCGGATGCCTCTATAGGGACGCAAGAGAGGCCGGACACGCGGGTCGTCGACGTAGAAAGTCGAAAATTACGGGGGGTAGAAAACCACTACCCGGGCATCGAGAAAGTGCGTCGCACTTATAGCATAGCAAGTGGAAATTTCCGTCGGGAACATCGGGCGCGATCGCAAGCGGTAAACACCTATTGTAACTGCGTAGCGTGGAAAATTACCGAAAGAGAAAGCGGCCGCGATACCATGGTAGGGGTAGAATATCGAAAGTGGGGAGCCACAGCGCAGAGGATTACTCGTGGCAGTCTCTCGTGGGCGCTCGTAGAGGTAACACCGGTCTCGCGCGTATGTCTCGACGTGTCGCAGTAATTATCGCGATAGTGCTCCGGAATACGAAATTAGATTACCCCAGCGTCCGAAACAAACGGGAACGCCCGCATAACGCGTTAAAAGTCGCCGATACGAAAGGCGAACGGTATTATAGTGCCGAAACGGAAACTACGCACTTAGCGAGACGTGCGACCGCCATCTTGCGCGGAATAAATAAATGTGAACAACCATCTGTGTAAAACAATCAATATGAATAAATGGAATAATCATTTGTGAAAATTACGACGAAGTCGCAATTACTTACCTTACACTTACCTGATTAAACGGAGGGCAGCCATCTTGGAGAAGCGGCGATCCGGGTCGTGGATTACTATCGGTGCATCAACGGTGGGACCAACAGATGCGACATCCGTGGCGGAAACCTAAAAATAATCAGTATTAATTAAATTGATTAACCGCGTTACTCATACTTACCTGGTGAGAGCGGTGGTCAGCCATCTTGTGAACGCGACGATCCTGGGCGACGCGCAGCAGCGATGATACATGGGACGACGACGCAGATGAGGCACCCGCAGCGAGAACCTAAAAATAATCAGTATTAATTAAGTTGATTAACCACGTTACTCATACTTACCTGGTGAGAGCGTTGGTCGGCCATTTTGCGAACGCGACGATCCTGGGCGACGCGCAGCAGCGATGATCCATGGGACGGCGATGCAGATGAGGCACCCGCAGCGAGAACCTGAAAATAAAAGGAGTTAATTAGGTTGATTAACCATTGGTACTGTAACTTACCCGATCAAACGGTGGTCAGCCATCTTGATCCCACGTTGACTCAGGCTGGTGATTAGTATCGGTGATCCGAGAGTAGGCGCTGGAGATCCGGCATCCGTGACAGGAATCTGAAAAGGAAATTGTTTAAACAAATTGGTTAACCAAGATATCATAGATACTTACCTTCTCGGTGGAATCAGGATAAACCGAGTGGCGACCGATGACTTATAGGACAAAATAGCGTGTCCCGTAGCCCGATTACGTACCGTTCGGTTACAACCTAACGTGCCCGGTTACAACATAACTTCGAATTCGTAAAGAATCACTTAGGAATTCATTTCGGACAAAAATGGGATTCATTGAGGAATTCATTTTAGAAACTGCGAATTCATGTCGAATTCTTTTGGAATTCTCTTTGCTATCTGGGCAGACATCAGTTCAAACAGTATTATTAGCGTTGGTGCTTATGTATTATCTGATATGATGGTAGTTGAATATTCTTTAAGAAAAAAGATGCCAGAAATGCCATATACTTGGTTCTTCCGTCATATACTTGGTTCTCCCGTGGTCCAATGGTCCAATGAAAGATGGAGGTACTGGGGTAATAGTATGTGCACCAGGAGGTGTTATGCATTTGATAATCTCGTCTCGTATATTGTGATGCTTCCGAAAGAGACGTACGCTTTGCTGTCAACTGAGGTATTAATAATTCTAAAGGCATTCATATGAGAACTGGTGTAATTGATCGCCCAAAGGATTATGCAATTACGGTTGGATCAGTATTCATAAAAAGCGAAAATGTAGATAACATTACATATAACAATGTTTTGCACACAATTGTCCTTTTTCCTTTTATTATCATGATGTCAGATCTCTCTAGAATAAATAATATACAAAATAATATTTCTGTATAAATAAGGTTTTGTCGTTTTGCAGATCCAGCACGTAAAATTGATTTTAATTTGAAGCTAACACTTGTATGTGATGCTTCCTGGGTTTAATTTCCGATATACCTGGATTTGATGTATATGCCTCGTTATTTTGCTATTAGAGTTGAAGCTATTAATTTATCAGACGTTGTTCATGCTACTAGGTAAAATAAATATTTTTTATTATATTATATTAAACATTTCAAAAAGATTGTAACAATTTATATTTACAACCTTCAGTGTACGAGCATATGATGTAACTAACATAGCAAAAAGGACCAGTATTCCAAATTCCGGTAACTGTTGTCCAGCGAATGACAATACCGAAGACTGCACTTATACCAGACTTAGCATAACAGACTTAACATTGTTGTAATGGATAACAAAAGTGAGTTATCTACGAGTTATCTATGGATTTAAAGAATTATATTTTTTGAAGGTAAGAAATAATATGAAAGAAATATTATGGAAGAGTATACATGTATATGTTGCCTGTGTTGGGTTATAATAGCTGTGTATACACTTTAAAGTATACACTTATTTTTATTTTTAATCGATAGTTTAAAAGAAATGACAGTTCTCTAAAAGTTGAAATTTGGAAAGTTTCTTTATACACATAAGCTATATTTTGTTTTTAGTTTTGATGAAATGGTATCTGCAAAAAAAAACAGGTGGTTAACAAAGTGTGATGGCTGTTGGAATTGCGAACTTGTTGATTGATTGCAATCTTGAAGCTCGATACACTTCGTATTATCCTCACTTATTTCATATATGTATATGTAAGTATCCTTAAAAAATAATGTTAGTAATAAGATAAAGATAAAGACTCAGTGAGTATTCAGTGATTCTTTATTATCCCAGACAGCATGTATGTCTAAAAGACATCGTAAAGACGTCTTTAAGATATCTTTTAAACATGGACATCTAAAAGATGGCTTAAAGATATTTTTATGACATTTTTTAGATATGCGTGCTGTCTGGGATGTTTGGTTTTTACACCAGGTATATTGTATATATGTATATATATACCTGGTTGCGCGAGGTTAATATTGATAATTCTGAAAAGAAAAGTTGTATCTGACGATATGCTTGAATGGCTAATCAACCGAGGAATTTACATTTGGTCTCTAAGATAAGTAAAATTAAATCAATATTGCTTAATTTACTATTATAATATATTTGTGTTTGTTCTGTTTTTGCATTATAGATTTTGGGTTATCTTATTTTAAAATATATATTTTGTTATACTCGAGATTATTTTGTATTATATACATTCCAGTTATCGAGACTTGTTTTCTCTTTGATATTCTACACTAGCTGTTAATACAAATGTGTTTACTCAAATATGTCAAGGTACGTATGTATATAATAATATATAAATTATGTATAATATAAATTACTAAAGTCATTGCTAATGTATAACATTGATTTATTCTAATGGTTAACTAAGCAACAGCAAGTTTATACATCTATAATGATAAATAAAAAAAGATTACTTATTTCAACAATGTTTGAGCTATATTGAATAATTAAATCTGGCAGTTAATATATTTAAAAAAATTAAAATTTAATTCAATATTTTGACTCACGTTTGTTTAGCATAAAAAGTGTATTTCTTTTATAAATTATTAAACAGTGTAGTTTATGTATATTGCGATAGTTTCGACGATCTCGCACGACTCGTCACATCGAATAGGGTTAACGAGGTTATAAATTGTCTGTTCTATTTGTTTGATTGATTGATATATATTCTTATATTTCTAGATTTGAACTCAAAGTCAAATGAAATATAAATTTTTTGAAATAACATTTTTCTGGATAGTAAGATTGAACTGAAGGTTTTTTGTAAATAGAAAAGAAAAAATTTGCCCATT
>JASTWQ010000269.1:0-217500 GCA_035220615.1 Leptothorax acervorum | reverse complement strand
CGTCCTCGTCCTCGTCCTCGTCCTCGTCCTCGTCCTCGTCCTCGTCCTCGTCCTCGTCCTCGTCTCGTCCTCGTCCTCGTCCTCGTCCTCGTCCTCGTCCTCGTCCTCGTCCTCGTCCTCGTCCTCGTCCTCGTCCTCGTCCTCGTCCTCGTCCTCGTCCTCGTCCTCGTCCTCGTCCTCGTCCTCGTCCTCGTCCTCGTCCTCGTCCTCGTCCTCGTCCTCGTCCTCGTCCTCGTCCTCGTCCTCGTCCTCGTCCTCGTCCTCGTCCTCGTCCTCGTCCTCGTCCTCGTCCTCGTCCTCGTCCTCGTCCTCGTCCTCGTCCTCGTCCTCGTCCTCGTCCTCGTCCTCGTCCTCGTCCTCGTCCTCGTCCTCGTCCTCGTCCTCGTCTCGTCCTCGTCCTCGTCCTCGTCCTCGTCCTCGTCCTCGGTCCTCGTCCTCGTCCTCGTCCTCGTCCTCGTCCTCGTCCTCGTCCTCGTCCTCGTCCTCGTCCTCGTCCTCGTCCTCGTCCTCGTCCTCGTCCTCGTCCTCGTCCTCGTCCTCGTCCTCGTCCTCGTCCTCGTCCTCGTTCCTCGTCCTCGTCCTCGTCCTCGTCCCTCGTCCTCGTCCTCGTCCTCGTCCTCGTTCCATCGTCCTCGTCTCGTCCTCGTCCTCGTCCTCGTCCTCGTCCCTCGTCCTCGTCCTCGTCCTCGTCCTCGTCCTCGTCCTCCGTCCGGTCCTCGTCCTCGTTCCTCGTCCTCGTCCTCGTCCTCGTCCTCGTCCTCGTCCTCGTCCTCGTCCTCGTCCTCGTCCTCGTCCTCGTCCTCGTCCTCGTCCTCGTCCTCGTCCTCGTCCTCGTCCTCGTCCTCGTCCTCGTCCTCGTCCTCGTCCTCGTCCTCGTCCTCGTCCTCGTCCTCGTCCTCGTCCTCGTCCTCGTCCTCGTCCTCGTCCTCGTCCTCGTCCTCGTCCTCGTCCTCGTCCTCGTCCTCGTCCTCGTCCTCGTCCTCGTCCTCGTCCTCGTCCTCGTCCTCGTCCTCGTCCTCGTCCTCGTCCTCGTCCTCGTCCTCGTCCTCGTCCTCGTCCTCGTCCTCGTCCTCGTCCTCGTCCTCGTCCTCGTCCTCGTCCTCGTCCTCGTCCTCGTCCTCGTCCTCGTCCTCGTCCTCGTCCTCGTCCTCGTCCTCGTCCTCGTCCTCGTCCTCGTCCTCGTCCTCGTCCTCGTCCTCGTCCTCGTCCTCGTCCTCGTCCTCGTCCTCGTCCTCGTCCTCGTCCTCGTCCTCGTCCTCGTCCTCGTCCTCGTCCTCGTCCTCGTCCTCGTCCTCGTCCTCGTCCTCGTCCTCGTCCTCGTCCTCGTCTCGTCCTCGTCCTCGTCCTCGTCCTCGTCCTCGTCCTCGTCCTCGTCCTCGTCCTCGTCCTCGTCCTCGTCCTCGTCCTCGTCCTCGTCCTCGTCCTCGTCCCTCGTCCTCGTCCTCGTCCTCGTCCTCGTCCTCGTCCTCGTCCTCGTCCTCGTCCTCGTCCTCGTCCTCGTCCTCGTCCTCGTCCTCGTCCTCGTCCTCGTCCTCGTCCTCGTCCTCGTCCTCGTCCTCGTCCTCGTCCTCGTCCTCGTCCTCGTCCTCGTCCTCGTCCTCGTCCTCGTCCTCGTCCTCGTCCTCGTCCTCGTCCTCGTCCTCGTCCTCGTCCTCGTCCTCGTCCTCGTCCTCGTCCTCGTCCTCGTCCTCGTCCTCGTCCTCGTCCTCGTCCTCGTCCTCGTCCTCGTCCTCGTCCTCGTCCTCGTCCTCGTCCTCGTCCTCGTCCTCGTCCTCGTCCTCGTCCTCGTCCTCGTCCTCGTCCTCGTCCTCGTCCTCGTCCTCGTCTCGTCCTCGTCCTCGTCCTCGTCCTCGTCCTCGTCCTCGTCCTCGTCCTCGTCCTCGTCCTCGTCCTCGTCCTCGTCCTCGTCCTCGTCCTCGTCCTCGTCCTCGTCCTCGTCCTCGTCCTCGTCCTCGTCCTCGTCCTCGTCCTCGTCCTCGTCCTCGTCCTCGTCCTCGTCCTCGTCCTCGTCCTCGGTCCTCGTCCTCGTCCTCGTCCTCGTCCTCGTCCTCGTCCTCGTCCTCGTCCTCGTCCTCGTCCTCGTCCTCGCCTCGTCCTCGTCCTCGTCCTCGTCCTCGTCCTCGTCCTCGTCCTCGTCCTCGTCCTCGTCCTCGTCCTCGTCCTCGTCCTCGTCCTCGTCCTCGTCCTCGTCCTCGTCCTCGTCCTCGTCCTCGTCCTCGTCCTCGTCCTCGTCCTCGTCCTCGTCCTCGTCCTCGTCCTCGTCCTCGTCCTCGTCCTCGTCTCGTCCTCGTCCTCGTCCTCGTCCTCGTCCTCGTCCTCGTCCTCGTCCTCGTCCTCGTCCTCGTCCTCGTCCTCGTCCTCGTCCTCGTCCTCGTCCTCGTCCTCGTCCTCGTCCTCGTCCCTCGTCCTCGTCCTCGTCCTCGTCCTCGTCCTCGTCCTCGTCCTCGTCCTCGTCCTCGTCCTCGTCCTCGTCCTCGTCCTCGTCCTCGTCCTCGTCCTCGTCCTCGTCCTCGTCCTCGTCCTCGTCCTCGTCCTCGTCCTCGTCCTCGTCCTCGTCCTCGTCCTCGTCCTCGTCCTCTCTCGTCCTCGTCCTCGTCCTCGTCCTCGTCCTCGTCCTCGTCCTCGTCTCGTCCTCGTCCTCGTCCTCGTCCTCGTCCTCGTCCTCGTCCTCGTCCTCGTCCTCGTCCTCGTCCTCGTCCTCGTCCTCGTCCTCGTCCTCGTCCTCGTCCTCGTCCTCGTCCTCGTCCTCGTCCTCGTCCTCGTCCTCGTCCTCGTCCTCGTCCTCGTCCTCGTCCTCGTCCTCGTCCTCGTCCTCGTCCTCGTCCTCGTCCTCGTCCTCGTCCTCGTCCTCGCCTCGTCCTCGTCCTCGTCCTCGTCCTCGTCCTCGTCCTCGTCCTCGTCCTCGTCCTCGTCCTCGTCCTCGTCCTCGTCCTCGTCCTCGTCCTCGTCCTCGTCCTCGTCCTCGTCCTCGTCCTCGTCCTCGTCCTCGTCCTCGTCCTCGTCCTCGTCCTCGTCCTCGTCCTCGTCCTCGTCCTCGTCCTCGTCCTCGTCCTCGTCCTCGTCCTCGTCCTCGTCCTCGTCCTCGTCCTCGTCCTCGTCCTCGTCCTCGTCCTCGTCCTCGTCCTCGTCCTCGTCCTCGTCCTCGTCCTCGTCCTCGTCCTCGGTCCTCGTCCTCGTCCTCGTCCTCGGTCCTCGTCCTCGTCCTCGTCCTCGTCCTCGTCCTCGTCCTCGTCCTCGTCCTCGTCCTCGTCCTCGTCCTCGTCCTCGTCCTCGTCCTCGTCTCGTCCTCGTCCTCGTCCTCGTCCTCGTCCTCGTCCTCGTCCTCGTCCTCGTCCTCGTCCTCGTCCTCGTCCTCGTCCTCGTCCTCGTCCTCGTCCTCGTCCTCGTCCTCGTCCTCGTCCTCGTCCTCGTCCTCGTCCTCGTCCTCGTCCTCGTCCTCGTCCTCGTCCTCGTCCTCGTCCTCGTCCTCGTCCTCGTCCTCGTCCTCGTCCTCGTCCTCGTCCTCGTCCTCGTCCCTCGTCCTCGTCCTCGTCCTCGTCCTCGTCCTCGTCCTCGTCCCTCGTCCTCGTCCTCGTCCTCGTCCTCGTCCTCGTCCTCGTCCTCGTCCTCGTCCTCGTCCTCGTCCTCGTCCTCGTCCTCGTCCTCGTCCTCGTCCTCGTCCTCGTCCTCGTCCTCGTCCCCGTCCTCGTCCTCGTCCGCGTCCTCGCCCTCGTCCTCGTCCTCGTCCTCGTCCTCGTCCCTCGTCCTCGTCCTCGTCCTCGTCCTCGTCCTCGTCCTCGTCCTCGTCCTCGTCCTCGTCCTCGTCCTCGTCCTCGTCCTCGTCCTCGTCCTCGTCCTCGTCCTCGTCCTCGTCCTCGTCCTCGTCCTCGTCCTCGTCCTCGTCCTCGTCCTCGTCCTCGTCCTCGTCCTCGTCCTCGTCCTCGTCCTCGTCCTCGTCCTCGTCCTCGTCCTCGTCCTCGTCCTCGTCCTCGTCCTCGTCCTCGTCCTCGTCCTCGTCCTCGTCCTCGTCCTCGTCCTCGTCCTCGTCCTCGTCCTCGTCCTCGTCCTCGTCCTCGTCCTCGTCCTCGTCCTCGTCCTCGTCCTCGTCCTCGTCCTCGTCCTCGTCCTCGTCCTCGTCCTCGTCCTCGTCCTCGTCCTCGTCCTCGTCCTCGTCCTCGTCCTCGTCCTCGTCCTCGTCCTCGTCCTCGTCCTCGTCCTCGTCCTCGTCCTCGTCCTCGTCCTCGTCCTCGTCCTCGTCCTCGTCCTCGTCCTCGTCCTCGTCCTCGTCCTCGTCCTCGTCCTCGTCCTCGTCCTCGTCCTCGTCCTCGTCCTCGTCCTCGTCCTCGTCCTCGTCCTCGTCCTCGTCCTCGTCCTCGTCCTCGTCCTCGTCCTCGTCCTCGTCCTCGTCCTCGTCCTCGTCCTCGTCCTCGTCCTCGTCCTCGTCCTCGTCCTCGTCCTCGTCCTCGTCCTCGTCCTCGTCCTCGTCCTCGTCCTCGTCCTCGTCCTCGTCCTCGTCCTCGTCCTCGTCCTCGTCCTCGTCCTCGTCCTCGTCCTCGTCCTCGTCCTCGTCGTCGTCCTCGTCCTCGTCCTCGTCGTCGTCCTCGTCGTCGTCCTCGTCCTCGTCCTCGTCCTCGTCCTCGTCCTCGTCCTCGTCCTCGTCCTCGTCCTCGTCCTCGTCCTCGTCCTCGTCCTCGTCCTCGTCCTCGTCCTCGTCCTCGTCTCGTCCTCGTCCTCGTCCTCGTCCTCGTCCTCGTCCTCGTCCTCGTCCTCGTCCTCGTCCTCGTCCTCGTCCTCGTCCTCGTCCTCGTCCTCGTCGTCGTCGTCGTCGTCCTCGTCCTCGTCCTCCTCGTTTTCGTCGTCCACGTTTGCGTTACCGCCCCGCCGCGGCAAGTCTTTGTCGTCGTATGCGTCCTCGTCACTGTCGTCCTCGTCACTGTCGTCGTCGTCGTCGTACGCATGTCGAGGTACATGTCGTACCTCGGCAAATGCGGGATGTCCACAGGCGTATGGCGTCCTGTGCACTGGCCCTCGCCGCACATCCCATTGCAGGAGACACGACGATGCTCCAATTGAACGCCGTGCTCCAAGGGATGCACTTTTCTTACATAAGCGAGATATTGTGCGAGAGGTGCAGCAGCGGCAGCACCGGCTGCCCCACCGCCCGCCGTAACAATCGCCCTATGCGCGATACGTTCCCGCATATTTCGGTAATAATTGTGGACAAACCGCCGCATCACGCGTCTTTGTTGACAGGCCGACGATCGTGACTCGCTCATTTTCGTGTGATCTGCAAAGATAAACGATAAACAAGTATGAAATAACCGTACCGTTTCTCCTGTTATTTACAGTAACGTGCGTACTTGTTTGTATAAAAGACACAGTACGCACTATGCAAAGAAATGTATCGAAAACCTTTTAGAAGCATTTGTCTGTAACATGAAATGATTCTGAGATACGTACGGAAACATGTCAGATTTATTACATAAATAATTAATGTCCATATTCAGATACCAAAATACACGATTGTGCACTCGCGATCGGGTATCGTTCGTTGAGCGCGGTTGGCTGGTATAGCCTTGTAAGAAGACTCGGCAGTCAAGGTACTTAGGATCGGTAGGATCGAGAAAACGACGTATCTTCGGATGTGCGGTATATTGGTATCGAATTTATTTGCTCGTTACAACGGTACAAAGGCTTCTGAGAGCGAGCGGTATGTCAGCTGAATTTCGGAGCGGTCGCTAGAGCGCGCGAGGAGGGGGAAGATAGTTCGAGAAATAACGCGATTATTTTCGAGAAACGGAACTGGCTTTCGTGGAAATTCGGGGGAACTCCAGGCGCTGACAAGGTCTCGCGCGTAAACACGTGAAACGACAACACGGCGAGGAATGCGGGTCGATGCGAAGTCTCGCGATTCCCGAACATACCGCCCGCCTCGAATATTTATATTCGAAACGAGAATTAACATACAAATTGCGGTATAATGTAAAATATAATACAGTAAAACTTAAATCTAAAGGAACAGCGAAATCTTAAATCTAAGGAAACAGCGAAATCTTAAATCTAATTGCGTTTTATACATATTTACATTGGTTTGGTGACCGAAAGACGGAACGCATTACGGCCGCGAGCCGCCCGCCTTGACCGCTTCTCCTTCTGTTTCGGTATTTATATCGATCGGCAAGAAACACAGCTTGACGATGGGTCGCTTGTATACGGAGCGCGCGATTTTGACGGTGACGACGCGCGTCAGACCATCCTCCCCGGGATGACAGGCAATAATGCGTCCAAGTTCCCAATGACTGGGGGGAGCGAGCGGATTACGCATTAGCACGATCCGACCGACGGTGGCCAGATTTTGTATAACGCGCCACTTCGGGCGTTGTTGGAGCGTATGCAAATAATCGCCTACCCACGACCTCCAAAAACCTTCAGAAATTCGTTGCACTAGTTGCCAACGCGAGAGCCGATTCTCGGTTATGTCGAGTACGCTTGGCTCCGGGATTGCGACAAGGTTGGCGCTGATCAAAAAATTACCGGGAGTAAGGGCGCGGTAGTCGTCGAGACTATCGGAAATTGATGTGATCGGTCGCGAATTTAGGCACGCTTCGACTCGGCATAATAGCGTAATCATCTCCTCGCATGTAAGCGTGTGAGATCCTATACATCGCTTTAAATGGAATTTGACGCTACGTACTCCGGCCTCCCATAATCCGCCGAAATGTGGAGCCGCAGGAGGGAGGAAATGCCATGCTATTTGATCGCCTGCTAAGTTGTTAAGAAAATGTGGATCGCGCACGGCGGCGTTACAAGCGGCGGCGAGTTCTCGTTCGGCGCCCTGAAATGTCGTACCATTTTCTGAGTACATGCTATGGGGAAGTCCGCGCCGAGCGACAAATCGGGTAAACGCCGCAAGGAAGGCCGCCGAGCTGTAATCGCTTACTAGCTCTAAGTGAATCGCTTTCGTGGTCATACAAATGAATAAGGAGATGTAGGCCTTGTGAGCCTTATGACCTCGTCCCTTTGCAGACCGCACGAGTATCGGTCCTGCATAATCGACTCCGGTATGCTCAAACGCGCGCGAAGATCGATTGACTCTGACGTCGGGTAAGTAACCCATGAGCTCCGCCGGCACCATAGCCTTTTCGCGAGCGCATTTGACGCATCGGTATAGGACCGCCCGTACGGTTGCCCTTGCGCGCAAAAGCCACAACTCGGTACGGAGATGAGCGAGGGTAATATGAGGGCCTCCGTGTAGGGTGTTATGGTGAGCGTGCGATATAATGCGAAATAACAAAGGATGGGACGCTAGGACGATCGGATGTTTGGTTGACTCGGGAAGATCGAATTTTTGCAGTCGCCCTCCTACTCGTATCAGACCATCGGTGTCGAGATACGGGTTAAGCGCGACAAGTGAGCTTGATTTAGGTACGCGTTCGTTTCGTTTAAGACTCACAGTCTCTTGTGGAAACAGGTCACCTTGAATGGTTTTGAGCCAAAAGATCTTGGCTGTTTGAATTTCGTGTGGAGTTAGTGCAAGCGATTGATTGAGCCCAGCACCGGTTTTCGGTGTGGAATTGAGGCGAGAGCGAAGGATTCTTGTGAATCGCATAATATAGGCCGTCACGGTAAGCAGCTTAGACCATGAAGAATAGCGAGTCGCGAGATCCCATGGTTCAACACGTGCGACGCAAGCATGTATGACGACGCGGTTTTCGCTTGAGATTTCAGATTCGGTTGGAGACGAGCATGATGTCGGCCAATGCTCAGGGGATTGTTTTAGCCAGGACGGCCCTGACCACCAAAAGGTGCAATCGGCAAGCTCGCCAGGGCGCAAACCGCGAGATGCGCAGTCGGCTGGGTTGTCCGCCGTCGGAACGTGATGCCAGATTGCTGCCGGTAGCAGACTTTGCGTCTTGGCGACTCGATTCGCGACGAAAATCTTCCATCGTGACGGAGGCTGTTTAAGCCACGCTAACACGATCCTTGAGTCGGTCCAACAGTGATGTTGGAGGTTTTGAATGTCGAAATTCGAAAGAACAAGTGACATTAAACGTGCTAGAAGCACCGCGCCGCAGAGCTCTAGTCGTGGCACGCTTAATGTTTTGATTGGAGCGACCTTCGATTTCGCGACGAGAATGCACACGGTAACGGGGCCGTCTCTCGGTACGAGACGGCGATATACGACCGCGGCGTAAGCCTTTGTTGACGCATCCGAGAACCCGTGAAGTTCACAATCTATATATATAAACACAAATGTCCCGACTGACTGACTGACTGACTCATCAACGCCCAGCCCAAACCCCTGTACCTAGAAACATGAAATTCGAGGGGTGCATTCCTCTCATGACGTAAGCACCCACTAAGAAGGGATTTTTAAAAATTCGGCCCTTAAGGGTGTGAAAAGGGTTAAAATGTATTTTCACGGATTCGTCAATATCTCTTAGGCCCGATGAGATATCGACTTGGTTCTTGCTTACGAAGGTCACCCATACAAATGCTCAGAAACGTATTTCAGGATTTTGCCCTAATCAACCTCTAAAGGGATAAATCTGAATTTAGGAGTGAATTATAGAACCCTTCGTATCTCCTGTAAATTAATTAATTAATAGTATTTTTTTGGTTGTTATACTCAGCCCAACAATTATTTAAAAAAAAATAACATTTGCTTCCGCATTCCACAATAAATTTATTAACAAAAATAATTTTAAGGACCGTAGGGGAGAGTGGAAGAATTGCAAACATCTAAGGGAAAAGTTAAATAAAGTCCACGATTATTTATCTATATATATAAAAGAAAATGTCCTGACTGACTGACTGACTCATCAACGCCCAGCTCAAACCCCTGAACCTAGAATTCGGAGTTACCCGCCGCACGCGGAGCAATGCCGAATCGTAGCTGAGGTAATTACAAACGGGTTTTGCTTATTGTTTAAAATTATAATTCAAATAAATCTATATAGATAAAGACAAATGTCCTGACTAACTCACTGACTCACTGACTCACTGACTCACTGACTCACTGACTCACTGACTCACTGACTCACTGACTCACTGACTCACTCACTCACTCACTCATCAACGCCCAGCCAAAACCCCTGAATCTAGAAACATGAAATTCGGGGAGTATATTCCTCTCATGACGTAAGCACCCACTAAGAAGGAATTTTTAGAAATTTGACCTCTAAGGGGGTGAAAAGGGGGTAAAATTAGTTTTCAGAGATTCGTTAATAATCTATATATATAAAGACAAATGTCCTGACTGATTCACTCACTGACTGACTCACTCATCAAGCCCAGCCCAAACCCTTGAACCTAGAAACATGAAATTCGAGAGGTGTATTCCTCTCATGACGTAAGCACCAACTAAGAACTTTTAAAAGTTCAATCCCTAAGGGAGTGAGAAGGGGTAAAATGTATTTTCACGGATTCGTCAATATCTCTTAGGCCCGATGAGATATCGACTTTGTTCTTGCTTACGAAGGTCACCCATACAAATGCTCAAAAACATATTTCAGGATTTTGCCCTAATCAACCTCTAATGGCGCAAATCTAGATTCAGGGGTGAATTATAGAACCCTTTGTGTCTCCTGTGAATTAATTCCTATGTATGTTTCTTTCGGTTCTTATACTCAGCCTAACAATTAATTTTAAAAAGATAACTTTTGCTTCCTTATTGCACAATAAAATTATTAACGAAAATAATTTTAAGGGTACGGGAGAGTGGAAGAATCGCGAACATCTAAGGGAAAAGTTAAATAAAGCCAAATATTATTTATCAATTATAGAAGTCTATTTTAAATAATACTCCAGTTATTTGGCTTTAAATTACAATGATATTTATAATTTTTCAACATGAACAATTTTAAACAAAAAGCAAAACTTTGCCATTTGGAGTTACCCGCCGCACGCGGGGCAATGCCGAATCGTAGCTAGGGTAATTACGAACGGGTTTTGCTTATTGTTTAAAATTATAATTTATGTTGATAATCTGCCTTGAAAGAATCCAAGTAATATCTTTACCTTGAAAAAATCAAAGTAATCAAGAGACACGGTAGTGCCTCGCGCCAAGTACGCGCAAAGCGAGACCGCCGTGGTTCTATTAACGCGACGCAACGAGTTGCGAGTACCCGAGATTTTGAGATCTCGATAACTAGCGAACGGATTAAGTTCCAACTAGGCTTAATGGATAGCTTGGACCAAATTCGTATAATAAAAGTGTTTTTATTTTTCCGCTACGTGCCCTACAAGCGGAGATATTGCGATGCAAAACTCGAAGCTGAAAATTTACAATTAAGAAACGTCGTTCTCCGTTTGCTGTGTTCGCCACCGCGGCCCCCTTCGCATCCCCCCTCCCAACCCTGTACAGAGTGGACCTCGCTTTAACTTACAAAGCATACTTTTCATATACCAACTATTCTCTGCTTTAACAAATTATTTCTGCTACAGATATTAAGCGTCGAAGTTAACAAAGCAGAAATAATTTTTTAAAGCAAAGAATAGTTGGTATATAAAAAGTACATATTTATATAACAACTATTCATCGTACATATAAATATGTACTTTTCATATATCAACTATTCTCTGCTTTAACAAATTATTTCTGTTTCGTTAACTTCGACGCTTAATATCTGTACAGCACATTCTCTGCTATAATAAAGAGACTGTTCAATATACAAACGATTCGCTGCTTTAAATAACTTTCCTTCGTTCATACATCGTCAAATATAACTTTGACACTCGGATTACCGCATTCTTTGACGCAACGGCTGAAATCGATTTTGACTCCAATAAACTTTCGTTTGATTGTAATGAACAATATTATCTCATGACATGATAGAGATAAATTAAAATTATGTTAGTGTTTGTTCGTACTTTTGCTCCAATTCTATCGCTTCAGATTTAAATTTCTTCATCGTATTTTTCATTTCCTCTGTTGTCTATGTACTAACTGATGTCTACAATAGGGCGAGAAGTCCTCCGGGGCGAAGCCCGGGTAACCAGCTAGTATATTATATATATTTTATTTATTATATTACACATACATGATGGACCTTCTTTTGCGTTCTTAATTATAAATAATTAAGTTTATAATATATATGTATATTTATATATAGATTTTACTTCTTATATTACATATCCATAGATAGACCTTCTTTTGCTTTTGTTTATCCATAAATTTAAATTTGACAATAAGGTAAATACGTAAAAAGCTTTAAATTTATTTTCCTTTCGCCACCCCCTATTCCAATTCCTTAAATTAGGTCGTGTCCTTTTAGATTAAATATAACTAGATGTTAAAATCACAATAACTGTTAAATTATTATTATTTAATTATTATTATCTAAAGTATTAAATTAATAAAATAGGGGAGACGGGGCTAACTCGACACCGAGGCAAACTTGACACAAGGCTTTTTGCCAATTTAATCTGTCGTAGAAATTTGCCTTTCCTACGGTAAATGCGTCTTTATGCCAGCGTTGTCAATGGAATTTGGTGACATTCTGAGTTATGGTGTAACCTTCTAGTGCGACATAAGCGTTTTCGATGGTGAAAAGTAATTTTTCTGATCTCTCGAAAATTTCTACTTTTATCGAGCTTTACTCTTACAAATCTACCATTAAGTGATTTTGATGGGAAATTTGATGCTCTATACGAATCCGATAATCGTTTTTGCATATTTTCAAAATTTTTATGTTTTTGGAGTGACAAAAGTTAAAAACGACCTTTGGGCAAAGTCGACACTAATCTATTTCAATAAAGCGTTGTAAATAAGTCATTTGCTTTTGGCTTGCAGCAAAATGGTTCATACATACAATAGAAAAAGACCAGTGATAGATAAGGAAATTATGAAAGAAGCTGTACTTGCCGTAAAAAGGAAAAAATGAAGATCAAACATGCTGCAGAAATATTCGGGGTGTCAAGACAAATTGTCGTTTAATATGGATCAAGACAAATTTGCACGCATGGCCGATCGCGAGTTTACCTGAATTAAGCGGAGTCTACAATGAGAATTTAAGACGTAAAATTTAAGCTTTAAACATTAAACCGTAAGAAATTGACAAATCATGGTCGAGTATTCTTCTCATATTCGACTGTGATTTGTCAATTTCTTACGGCTTAAAACTTAAATTTTATGCCTTAAATTCTCATTGTAGGCTCCGCTTTAATTGTTTTTCAGACATGAGTTCAGAAGAAGATAATTGAAAGTTCAACAATTTTTTCTCATTATTTCCAGTGATTGTTTTGCTTTATTCCAAAATTTTTTATTTTCTAAAGACACGATAAACAACGTATTTAGATTTTAGACAATAGACAAATAAGTTTTAGATCAAATTGTATCGATTAGACAAAGTGTCGAGTTTGCCCCGGCATTTTTCAATTTGAAAATTTGTCGTCGCGTCACTTTTCCTCTCCTGGGGGGCAAAACAAAGCGACGGACAGCAAAACTTCCTTAAACAATTTTGTACTTAAAAGAGCACTCTTTAAATGTGTACCATTGAATTTGCTTGAAATTTTAATTAGTTGTTGAAAATTGCCTTTGAAAAATTGTGTCGAGTTAGCCCCGGTCTCCCCTACTTAAAATTTAAATACCAGACGAAAGAACGTTAATAGATATATGAATAAGGATTAACACCTGATTGTGAGAGCAGAAGATAAGACGCAAATGGGAGCGGAGAGAGAATACGAGGAGATATAGATAAGAAGGTGAGTATGATAGAAAGAACGCGAATACGTGATATAAATGCGAGAAAGAACGTGAATGTGTGTGGGAGAGAGAGAAGACGTGAGCGAGAGCGAGAGCGAGAAAGAGAACATGTGGGAGATATACATGATGTGACAACTGACATCACGCAGGCCGCAGCGCGGATCCCCTCACCGCGAAAACCCTACGCAGTACCCCCTACCCCTACCCGCGGGCCACCGTGGCTTCCGTTCTCCTACTCGCAGACCGTAACGCGGACCCCCATCCCCGCGGACCATAGCGCAGTTCCCCTCTCCCCACGGGCCACCGTGACGCCCGAAAATATGATTTCCCTCCCCGCGGACCATAGCGCACGCAGCAGCTGCGTATCAGCGCTAATGCAAGATTTGCAGTTTTACACATGTTCGATGAAATCATCGGGACATTGTCTTTGAAAATGATATTATTGGGTCATTGACTTTTGCGGCGGCGCTAATGCAAGATTTACTGTATTGTGTGTATAAATTATCTTCAACTATAACCGGTTCATCGCTATTAATTCATGATTTGGTGTATCAACTCGTTAAAATACGTGATGCGAGTGTTGTAAACTTACATTACACGATACATGTTGAATATTTGAAGCTGCGTCAAAATACGCACGAGGTATACAAAAGGTTCGATCGATTTGTTAATCATTTGCGTGGAACTTTGATTACTACTTCGAGAGACGATGCAGTTAAAGTCTTGCGTAATGTGTGCGACAAAACCTCTATCATAGATTGCGAATTATTAGCTTATGCTGCGGGTGAACTTTATGGCGATGCCTTGAGACGGGGATATGATTGTACTGAGTTAACATAAATAAATGTAAAATATGTATATGATAAAAAAAATTAAAATTGTTTTTCCTTCCACCACCTCCTCCCATTCCACATTATTATAAATTACATTATGTCCATTTTTAATTATAATTCCATTAAATTATAATTCCGTTAAAAATTAAATATTTATAAAATATTAAATTATTATGACTATATTGCAGACGGACACGGAAAAGGAGGAGGGTCCCTAAGGCCTGTTTTCGGCACCTCTCAAAATTGGACCAAAATGGCTGGAATCACTTCCTTATACCCTTGGAAGTAAATTTAGTCAATTTCAGCCTAAACGGAAGTATTTAGAGTGATGCACCATGTATACTTCAAGTATACATGGTGCATCAGCGCGCCCGTATCAAGCATTTCTTTGGAAAACTAAGCGTTTTTGAGAAAAATGTTTCAGATAAAAGTTGTATGGTTTCAAGGGGGACATAAAATGGTGTCATTGGTTTGACCTTGGATAGTCATTTGAAGGTCACGTGAATGTCGATTTCAATATTTTATATAGAACCCCCCCTATTTTTACATATCTTGTAGCTAGGGGGTTCTATATAAAATATTGAAATCGACATTCACGTGACCTTCAAATGACTATCCAAGGTCAAACCAATGACACCATTTTATGTCCCCCTTGAAACCATACAACTCTTATCTGAAACATTTTTCTCAAAAACGCTTAGTTTTCCAAAGAAATGCTTGATACGGGCGCGCTGATGCACCATGTATACTTGAAGTATACATGGTGCATCAGCGCGCCCGTATACTTGAAGTATACATGGTGCATCACTCTAAATACTTCCGTTTAGGCTGAAATTGACTAAATTTACTTCCAAGGGTATAAGGAAGTGATTCCAGCTATTTTGGTCCAATTTTGAGAGGTGCCGAAAACAGGCCTTAGGGACCCTCCTCCTTTTTATTATTAAATTAGTATTATTAAATTATTATTAAATTATTCGTATCTAAAGTATTAAATTAATAAAACATTTAAAAATGAAATACGTGTGTTCGGGAATCGCGAAACATCTCATATGTTAAATTGCGATCATCGACCCGCATTCCTCGCCGTGTTGTCGTTTCACGTGTTTACGCGCGAGACCTTGTCAGCGCCTGGAGTTCCCCCGAATTTCCACGAAAGCCAGCTCCGTTTCTCGAAAATAATCGCGTTATTTCTCGAACTATCTTCCCCCTCCTCGCGCGTTCTCGCGACCGCTCCGAAATTCAGCTGACATACCGCTCGCGCTCAGAAGCCTTTGTACCGTTGTAACGAACGAATAAAAGTCGATACCATTATACAGCACATCCGAATAAACGTCGTTTTCTCGATCCTACCGATCCTAATTACCTTGACTGCCGGGTCTTCTTACAAGGCTATACCAGCCCACCGCGTCAACGAACGATACCCGGTCGCGAGTGCACATTTTGGTCCTTCGAGCCGGATTCGGAGTCAAGACGAATCGTACCATACGACTTTCGGAGTGCTTAGTGACGATACCCGTTCACCATGGCATCTTCACAAGACGAGCTCCTGGCAAAACAGAGCCAATTGATGGGATCAATATCTCGCTCTCTATCCAACTTCAAAAAATTGGGTCAAGCCAAGATGACGAAGGCGGTGGTGCAGAGCCGAATCGCAGCCCTCAAGGAGAAGTTCTCGACTTCGCGGGACTTGGACGCTAAGATCAGGGCATCCCTCGACGTGAGCACCGCCGAGGAGCTGCCGTATTACTGCAATGACCAGTTCGAAGCCTGCGAGGACCAGTTTGACGAGGCGCTGGACTACATGTCCGAGGTACTGGCCAAGGTTTCTGACAACGACGAAGTCGACCTCAATGTAAGTCACGCTTCAAATTCAATCCTCCGTCCCACGGCTCAGCTTCCGCGGATCAACCTGCCGACCTTCAACGGATCTTTCGACCGCTGGGAAAGCTTCCGCGATCGCTTTAAATCTATGATTATAGATAATAGAACTTTATCGAATGTAGATCGGATGCATTATTTATGCTCGAGTTTATCGGGAGATGCAAGTAGCGCGCTCACCCACCTCGCGATTACCGACGCGAATTTTACTGTGGCATGGAATCTCATCTCGTCGCGTTATGAAAATAAACGTCGTTTAATTAACGGCCATCTGCAAACGTTATTTTCGTTGCCACAGATCGCGTCCGAAACCTTCAAAGACCTTCAGAATTTGCGCGACAAAGCAAACACCTCGGTTCAAGCGCTTAAAAACCTCGATCGTCCCGTCGACACTTGGAGCGATATCCTCGTTTTTTTGATTTCGCAAAAGCTCGATAAATCTTCTCGGAAAGCATGGGAATTACAGATGAGCGAAACGGTCGATTATCCCACCTATAACGAGTTGGATAAATTTCTAGAATTGCGTATCCGCGCTTTTGAGGCGATCTCGCCTTCGAAATCCGAGAAAACCATCGACGGTTCGCAAAAGTCGTCGAAATCGAAATCGATCGCTTCCCATTCGACAACAGCTGCAAACCTTGCGTGCCCGATGTGCAAATCCGCGCACCTATTGTACCAATGTGCGTCGTTCTTAGCTTATACTCCGTCGCAGCGATACGAGTATGTAAAAAAGGAAAACCGTTGTATTAACTGCTTCGGGCGTAATCATTCGCTAAAGGATTGTAAAAACGTGCGGTCCTGTAAAACTTGTCATAAGCGACATCACACCCTACTACATTTCACGGACGATGCAAAATCGCCCAGCGTAGAATCCGTTCCTACCGTCGCATCAAAAGACAGCGACAACGATAACGAGATCGCGTCTCATTTAATTTTGAAGACGATAATGCCGAAGTCAACCGTACTTTTAGCAACCGCTCGAGTGCGTGTTTACTCGCCTCAAGGTCACTTTGTTTACGCCCGCGCTCTGCTCGACCAAGGTTCCGTTGCGACTTTAATCTCCGGAAATATCGTTCAACGGTTGCGTCTCGCGAAAATAAAACAAACTACACCAATTACCGGCATTGGAGACTCGCAATCGTTGTCGCATTCCGTCGCACGTATTCGCGTAACACCTTCGTTTGGCAACAAACCTGCATACTCGACTACCGCGTACGTAATTCAATCGCCTTCAAAGTACGCACCGAATCGCGCTCAATCGACGCTCCAATGGGCGCACATTTCTGACTTGACGTTGGCGGATAAGAATCCCATGAGCTCTGATCCGATCGATTTAATAATCGGAGCCGATTTGTACGGCATGCTTATTTTAGAAGGCGTCCGTAAAGGAGCCGATAACGAGCCAATCGCTCAGAACACGACACTCGGGTGGATAATTTCCGGACCGATTTCTTCCGCCCGATCCCTCCACCCTGATTCCGTTCATGCTAATCATAGAACAATCCTCGAAAGCCTTGATCTCGATCTTCGTAAATTTTGGGAGATCGAAGAAGTCCCTCACGAAAACCATTTAAGTCCCGAAGAGCGACAATGCGAAGAGCATTTTGCCGCCACTCACTCCCGCACGCCGGAGGGACGATACATCGTGCGGTGACCGTTCAAAAACGGTCCCCCGATAGACATTGGTGAATCCCGCGCTACCGCGTTGTCCAGTTTATACCGCGCGGAACGTCGACTCCTTCGAGAGCCAAATAAAGCCGCGTTAAATCGCGAATTCCTCGAGGAATACGAGAAGCTCGGTCACATGACCAAGGTTAATGACACCGACGCAACATCGAGTAACTCTCAAATTTATTATATTCCGCACCACGCTGTTTTTCGCGAAAGCAGCGTTACCACGCAACTTTGGGTCGTGTTTAACGCTTCCTGCGTTACATCGAACGGCACCTCGCTGAACCATCACTTGTTAGACCAATGGCGCGAATATCACAATCAATGGCCGCGTCTCAAACTCATCTCGATCCCTCGCTGGACAAATTACGGTCCCAATATCGCTCATTGTGAACTTCACGGGTTCTCGGATGCGTCAACCAAGGCTTACGCCGCGGTCGTATATCTCCGTCTCGTACCGAGAGACGGCCCCGTTACCGTATGCATTCTCGTCGCGAAATCGAAGGTCGCTCCAATCAAAACATTAAGCGTGCCACGACTAGAGCTCTGCGGCGCGGTGCTTCTAGCACGTTTAATGTCATTCGTTCTTTCGAATCTCGACATTCAAAACCTCCAATATCACTGTTGGACCGACTCAAGGATCGTGTTAGCGTGGCTTAAACAGCCTCCGTCACGATGGAAGGTTTTTGTCGCAAATCGAGTCGCCAAGACGCAAAGTCTGCTACCGGCAGCAATCTGGCATCATGTTCCGACGGCGGACAACCCCGCCGACTGCGCATCTCGCGGTTTGCGCCCTAGCGAGCTTGCCGATTACACCCTTTGGTGGTCAGGGCCGTCCTGGCTAAAACAATCCCCTGAGCATTGGCCGACCTCATGCTCGTCTCCAACCGAAGCTGAAATATCGAGCGAAAACCGCGTCGTCATACATGCTTGCGTCACACGTGTTGAACCATGGGATCTCGCGACTCGCTATTCTTCATGGTCTAAGCTGCTTACCGTAACGGCCTATATTATGCGATTCACAAGAATCCTTCGCTCTCGCCTCAATTCCACACCGAAAACCGGTGCTGAGGTCAATCAATCGCTCGCACTAACTCCACGCGAAATTCAAACAACCAAGATCTTTTGGCTCAAAACCATTCAAGGTGACCTGTTTCCACAAGAGACTGCGAGTCTCAAACGAAACGAACGCGTACCTAAATCAAGCTCACTTGTCGCTCTTAATCCGTATCTCGACACCGATGGTCTGATACGAGTGGGAGGGCGACTGCAAAAATCCGATCTTCCCGAGTCAACCAAACATCCGATCGTCCTAGCGTCCCATCCTTTGTTATCTCGCATTATATCGCACGCTCACCATAACACCCTACACGGAGGCCCTCATATTACCCTCGCTCATCTCCGTACCGAGTTCTGGCTTTTGCGCGCAAAGGCAACCGTACGGGCGGTCCTATACCGATACGTCAAATGCGCTCGCGAAAGGGCTATGGTGCCGGCGGAGCTCATGGGTAACTTACCCGACGTCAGAGTCAATCGATCTTCGCGCGCGTTTGAGCATACCGGAGTCGATTATGCAGGACCGATACTTGTGCGGTCTGCAAAGGGACGAGGGCATAAGGCTCACAAGGCCTACATCTCCTTATTCATTTGTATGACCACGAAAGCGATTCATTTAGAGCTAGTAAGCGATTACAGCTCGGCGGCCTTTCTTGCGGCGTTTACCCGATTTGTCGCTCGGCGCGGACTTCCCCATAGCATGTACTCAGATAATGGTACGACATTCCAGGGCGCTGAAAGAGAACTCGCCGCCGCTTGTAACGCCGCCGTGCGCGATCCAAATTTTCTTAACAAATTAGCAGGCGATCAAACAGCATGGCATTTCCTTCCTCCTGCGGCTCCCCATTTCGGCGGATTATGGGAGGCCGGAGTACGTAGCGTCAAATACCACTTAAAGCGATGTATAGGATCTCACACGCTTACATGCGAGGAGATGATTACGCTATTATGCCGAGTCGAAGCGTGCCTAAATTCGCGACCGATCACATCAATCTCCGATAGTCTCGACGACTACCGCGCCCTTACTCCCGGTCATTTTTTGATCGGCGCCAACCTTGTCGCAATCCCGGAGCCGAGCGTACTCGACATAACCGAGAATCGGCTCTCGCGTTGGCAATTAGTGCAACAAATTTCTGAAGGTTTTTGGAGGTCGTGGGTAGGCGATTATTTGCATACGCTCCAACAACGCCCGAAGTGGCGCGTCATCCAAAATCTGGCCACCGTCGGTCGGATCGTGCTAATGCGTAATCCGCTCGCTCCCCCCAGTCATTGGGAACTTGGACGCATCATTGCCTGTCATCCCGGGGAGGATGGTCTGACGCGCGTCGTCACCGTCAAAACCGCGCGCTCCGAATACAAGCGACCCATCGTCAAACTTTGTTTCTTGCCGATCGACATAAATACCGCAACCGAAGGAGAAGCGGTCAAGGCGGGCGGCTCGCGGCCGTAATGCGTTCCGTCTTTCGGGCAACCAATGTAAATATGTATAAAACG
Source organism: Leptothorax acervorum (assembly GCA_035220615.1). Classification (NCBI taxonomy): domain Eukaryota; kingdom Metazoa; phylum Arthropoda; class Insecta; order Hymenoptera; family Formicidae; genus Leptothorax; species Leptothorax acervorum. The sequence continues at coordinate 197,883 of JASTWQ010000269.1, read as the reverse complement.
CAATTAGATTTAAGATTTTGCTGTTTCCTTAGATGTAAGATTTTCTTTAGACTTAAGATTCCGCTGTTCTTTAGATTTAAGTTTTATTGTATCCATATATCCACGCATTCAACAATTACTGTATGTTAATTCTCGTTTCGAATATAACTATTCGAGGCGGGCGGTATGTTCGGGAATCGCGAAACATCTCATATGTTAAATTGCGATCATCGACCCGCATTCCTCGCCGTGTTGTCGTTTCACGTGTTTACGCGCGAGACCTTGTCAGCGCCTGGAGTTCCCCCGAATTTCCACGAAAGCCAGCTCCGTTTCTCGAAAATAATCGCGTTATTTCTCGAACTATCTTCCCCCTCCTCGCGACCGCTCCGAAATTCAGCTGACATACCGCTCGCGCTCAGAAGCCTTTGTACCGTTGTAACGAACGAATAAAAGTCGATACCATTATACAGCACATCCGAATAAACGTCGTTTTCTCGATCCTACCGATCCTAATTACCTTGACTGCCGGGTCTTCTTACAAGGCTATACCAGCCCACCGCGCTCAACGAACGATACCCGGTCGCGAGTGCACACCGTGTGAGAAAACGCTAATAGGTAGGTGTTTGCAAAGAGAACACCTGAGAGCGAGAGAGAAGACGCGAACATTAGGCGAATATGAAAGAGAACGTGCAAGCGCGCGGTGATGTCACGCTGACCCGCGGCCGACGTGAATGGGAGAGAGAATAAATCGTTTTGTTCTTATTGTAGTATAGTATTTTTAAGTATATCTAGTAATAAGTATATGTTTATATCCTCCGCGTGTTACTCGCGGAGTGCGTTACTCGCGGAGTTACTATTTCTTCGGCGATTCTCAATTGCCAAAAATTATTTCCCATATGTCATATCTCGTATGAAGGTGCAGTGTAAGATTTCGCGAAGTTCTGAACGATGGCTAGTGTCCCGCAAGATAAGGACTCAAGCTACTTTTCTCCGAATTTTTATCATGGCTCGGTTATACCTTTCCCTTAAATTTTTCTTTCACTCGTTTAGTTTGTCTGAAGCTATCGTTTGAGAAAGATCTCAGTAATGAGGTGTTTAAACTGTCATCTGTTTTTCATGCTGGCTACGTGCGACGCATGTATGCGCACGTACTGGTTGCGCGCCGCGCGTGCCGCTCCTCGCGAATTTGACCATTTGCCCGAATCACCCGCGCCTCGTTATGAAGAGGTCGCTCGTGCCGCGGAGCCTGGAGCTCCTCGCGAATTTGGCCGCGGGCCTGAGACACCCCCGCCCCGTTATGAAGAAACGGATCGCCCCGGGACGCCCATCTAACAGCTACGGGTGACCGTGTCCGTAAACACTGGCCAGAGAGTTGTAGAGGTAGTCCCTCATGAGACACCCTAACTTGGTGAGTACTTTATTTGACTTATTTTTAACCCTCAGGATATAATCTCACCCAAAAACCTTTAAACACTATTCTGTCGGTAGATAAAATTGAACCGTCGATAAGAGTAGCAGACGTAACTCCTAACATACCGGGTGATGTGTAAATACGAATTATTGTTAACTTGTGAAAAAACTATGGTGATTTCAATGCGTTAGTATATAAGATAGCGATTTAAGGAAAACATTCAATGCGTTAGTATGTAAGACAGCGATTAGGGAAAATTGCGTTAGTATGTAAGATAAAAAAACTTTATAGATAATTTAAATTGCTTCTTGAGATAAAATATTACGAAAATATATTGCGTTAGGTACTAAATCTTAATATGAAATGTTGCGTTAGGTTATAGATAAGTATTTTTTTCTTTTGTATTTTTTCTTTTTGTGTTTTTTGTATTATATCTTTTTTTGTCGTACCATAGTTCGGGACGAACTAAAAGGCCAGGACGGCCGAAACTGTAAGCGTCAGAGAAATATGGAGACTTTTAGAATAGCTGATAATCGGTGGAAGTCGATCGAGAATTGTAGGAAATTGATAATCGATGTAACAGTTAGCGCTGTAAGCGATGAGAGTTGACTTTGGAAGGACAAGCGTAGAATTTCGATGAGGAGTCGGTGTTTAACTATTCCTGAATAAAATGTATATGATTAAAAAAGTTTAAATTTATTATCCTTCCACCTCCTCTCATTCCAATTTCTTAAATTACGTGCATTTTTTTATTTTAAAATTATTTATTATAAATTTTAAAATTATTAAAACATATAATAATTAAATACTGATTGAGAGAACGCTAATATAGATAGATGAATAAGAAAGAACATCTGAAAGCGAGGGACCCATCCCATATCATTAAGAAATTGCGATAATATTTTTTAAATTTTAACCCTTAACATTAACACCAGGGTCAAAGTGACCCTGTTGAACATTTCAACTGTGAAATAAAACATGTAGCGCGCCAAAAATCGTATTAGTAGCGTTATCATAATTCGAGTTTAGGTACTAAGTATCCGTAGAGACGCTAGGTAGAACGAACGAGCAGCTCAGTGTCCGTTTAGCAGCTGTTTAGTGAGCACGTAGGGTCACCCTGACCCTGGTGTGAATGTTACGTTGAATAAAAAATTTTTTTTAGTGCCAAAAAAAACCTTGTTTTTTCTTCAAAAGGTGCAGTAAAACGTGAGTAGATGTTTTTAAGTCTATCATCGTGTCTACTTATGCTACAATTGTCTCCAAAATGTAACTTTTGTTCGAGTGTAAAATGTTTTTTACTTTTTAAAAGATTCATATTTTATTATTTTTTTATGTATCTGAAGAGAATAAGTTTGTAATTTAACCCTTAATATTAAAAATTCAAAATGTTATGATTTTCTGAAGAAAACTTGTTTTTTCGAAAATTCGAATTTGTTAATAATTTTTTTTATAATGTTAATAATAAAAAATACCACTTTAAACTATTCAGGCCTTTTCTTTAATGTCTCTAGTATATTTCAGAATTTTTTCATACTTTTATATACATTTGCTTAAGAGTTATAAACAATCTGTGCAGGGTCACGTTGACCCTGGTGTTAATGTAAAAGGGGTATGCATCTTAAAATGTAACTTTTTCAAGTATCAAAATAAATATACTTTTTGAAGGATTCACATTTGTACTATTTTTTTTCTTAAAGTAACATACCTGAAGAGGATTAGTGTGCAATATTAGCCCTTAATATTAAAAATTCTAAAAATTATGAGTTTTTGAAAGAAACCTTGTTTTTTCGAAAAAATAAATTTTTCAACAATTTTTTTACAATGTTAATAATAAAATTATCACTTTAAACTATTCAGGTCTTTTCTTCAATGTCTCTAGTATATTCCAGAATTTTTTCATATTTTTATATACATTTGTTTAAGAGTTATAAACAATCAAAAATTTGCAGTCCAATTGACCCTGGTGTTTATGTTATGATTGAAAAAAGAGGTGTTAATGTTAAGGGTTAATTAAGTTGTTATAAATTAAATATTTATTAAAATATTGCATTGTCTAAAGTATTGAAGTCGATTTTAAAATAATTTATTTTGGCTAAAGTATTAAATTATATCCGAAATATTAAATTAAAAAATATTTAAAACATTAAATACTGATGGAGAGAACGCTAATATATAAGCAAACGCGATGAGAACACACCTAAAAGCGAGGGAAAAGATTAGGTAAGTTTGAAAGAGAACGCGAACAGGTTTGAGGGGAGAGAAGGCCGCGAGGTGTAAGCGCGCGGTAATGTCACGCTGATCCGCGGCTGACGCGAAATGATGTACGTTTGATGTACAAGATCTCGATGAGGAGTTGGTGTTTAACTATTCCTGAATAAAATGTATAATATTATTAAAAAGTTTAAATTTATTATCTTTTTCCACCTCCTTCCATTCCAATTTCTTACATTACTTGCATCCTTCTTATTTATAAATTATTCATTATAAATTTAAAAATTTTTAAAGCATTTAATAATTAAATACTGATGGAAAGAACGCTAATATAGATAGGAGAATAAGGAACGTTTGTGTACGTTTGATGTACGTTTGATGTATGTTTGATGTACGTTTGATGTATGTTTGATGTACGTTTGATGTACGTTTCATGTACGTTTGTGTATGTTTGATGTACGTTTGATGTACGTTAAAATTATTAAAATATCATGAAATATTAAATATTGAAGAAGAGAACGCAAAGGGGGAATAAGAGCGAGGGAGAGGACGCGAGCGGAGAGAGAATATGAAGAGATGTAGGTAAATGAGACTGAAAGAGAACGCGAATATAAGATATAAAAGGGAATGAGAAGGAAGAAGAGGACATGGGAGAGAAAAAAGAACGCGAGCGGGAGCGAGAGAGAGCGGAGAGGACATGCGGAAGAGATACATGATGTGATTTAAGAAATATTGTCTATATCGATATCGCTCGGTATCTATGCTTGCTGATTGACGCTTTCCTATTTATATGAGGTTCGCTAAGGTTAATATTGACTCTGTTTTCATTAAATGTTTTTTTATTTCAACAAATTAACATTTTCCACATTTAACGCATTTGTGGCAACTCGAACACAAAACATTTTCTTTATTGGTTTTTCTCTTGAAGTTTCGTCGGCTTTCTCTTCCTCGAGGTTTTGATTGCGTGGCAACACTTTTGTGAATCACCGACGTCTGCGTTGCTGCGTCTCGGTGAGTCACCTCAGTCTGAGAGCCTGCGTCGAACCTTCTGGGAGAGGGAGGAAACGGAGAGACAGGGCGGGAAACCTCGAACTCCTTCAAGAGATCTTTTAACTTTGGGATCGGTGTTGAAGTTACTGGAAGGAACGGTTTGGTTAGGTTCGGGGATATAATTGACGTCGGTAAAGGCGGGCGACTGGCGCCGAGAATTGGCGAATGCTCGCCTTGGCGACTAGCGCCGGACAGCGACTTCGCGCTGATAGAGTAATTACCTCTCGGTGATAGCGACCGGGCGCTGGCGACGGGTGGACTCTCTAGAGTCGGTAGCGATCGCGCTGGCTGGCGACGAACGTCGACCTTCTGGTGGCTTGCACCGGTTGGCGGATCGACGACAATAACCTTTCTCGGAGGATCCGGGAAAAAGTCTGACGCCGAGCGCTTAACGCTAGGAGGCGGCTGAGCGACGTTGACAAGGCTACCGCCCAAAACGACTTTGCGTTTTGTGGCGTAGCACCTGAGCGGAAGCGGCTGTGTCCTCCGGCGAACCGAGAAGCGCGCTACGACCTCTTCACCGGCGAGCCGGGAAGGGTTCCGGGTTTCCTTCGAGAGCGGCGTGATGAGGCTGGGTTGACCGCCCTGGCCGGCTGCTCGAAATACTCCGAATCTTCTTCGCGACGGGCTCTCCTTTTATACCCGAGAAAATCGGCGGCGAGTATTGACAACGGGGTTGCTAGGAAACTTGCGTTTCTTGAATCTTGCAATCTGTCAACTTGCGACTTGAAACTCTCGCTTTTTTGGCAACTTGAAACTCTCCGCGTTTGACAACGTGAATCTGCCCCGCGCACATCGTAAATTCTAACCGCGCTTTTCTGTCGCGGAAACCACGTGCCGTCGGAGCGGAGGTTCCCCTGGAGGCTGGTGGCTGACGGAGGTTGCCACATTACCCCCTTCGTTGATCTAGAGTTGCGATTTGAAAACGTACCGTTTTGTGTGATACTCTGCCGCTGCGAGTTTTGACCTCTGAAGGCGTTGTAGCATCCTTAGATTGTTGGAGTATCTCAGGAGGTTTTTCAGCTTGATCCTGTTTCGCTAGGAAATAAGCCGGTTTTAAGCGATCTGTAGTTACGTTAACATTCTTACCGTTAATTCGTAACTTGAAGACTTTTTCGCCTCTGCTGAGAACTTTGAAAGGTCCATCAAAAGTTGGTTGTAGAGCCCGTGTTGGAGCATCATGTCTGAGGAAGACATGCGTTGATTTCTCAAGATCTTTATGCTCGAATGTTGCGGACGCTCCGTGTCTTTTGACTGGTTGAGGTCGCAGATTATTCATTGTCTTTCTCAATCTTTGTAGAAATTCGCTCATTACGTTTGCTTGTGGATTCTCTTGAAGAAACTCTCCCGGAAGTCTTATGGATTCTCCATAAACGAGTTCCGCAGGAGTTGTTTGAAGATCCTCCTTGAGAGCTGAACGTATTCCCATCATGATAACAGGCAGCACCTCCGTCCATGCTTCAGTCCCATGGCATTTAATCGCCGTTTTGATTTGACGATGCAAACGTTCAACCATGCCGTTAGCTGCAGGGTGATAAGCTGTTGTTCGGATATGAGTGGTGCCTGTTAGTTTGGTGAGTTGTCGAAACAGGTCGGCCTCGAACTGCCTTCCCTGATCCGTAGTAACTCGAGCTGGGGTGCCGAATCTCGCTATCCAATGCGTGAAGAGATTCTCTGCGATGGTTTCTGCCGAAATATCTGAAACAGGGATAGCTTCGGGCCACCTCGTAAATCGGTCAATTATAGTTAGACGATATCTGTAACCTTTGGAAATTGGCAATGGTCCTTCCAGATTTATATGGATATGTTCAGAAGGGCTACAAAAATTTCCGATTGGTGATCGATTATGCCTTTGAACTTTTGATTTCTGGCAAGCTATGCAAGCTCTAGTCCACTCATGGCAATCCGCCTTAATTCTGGGCCAGACATACCGCTGTGTGACAAGCTTTGCCGTTGCTCTTGTTCCTGAATGTGACAGACTGTGTAAGGATTGAAAAACTTGCTTTCTGAAATCCTCCGTCACAAAAGGTCGAGCGAAAGGCGATGTGGTGTCACAGTAGAGTGTGGAGCTGGTTCCAGGGATTGGAACTTTCTCAAGTTTAAGCGAAGAGTTCCCTTTTAGTATTTCTTGTACTTCTGTATCCTCTTCCTGTGTTCTCGCCAGATCTTCCAAATTGACTGCGGTTTGAATTTCTTCAACTCTCGACAGGGCGTCAGCGACAACATTCTCTTTCCCTGAGATATGTTGAATATTGGTTGTGAATTGTCCAATATATTGTAGATGACGTGCCTGTCTGGGAGAGCTGTGTTCTGCAGCCTGCTGGAAAGCAAAGATTATCGGCTTGTGATCGGTGTATACAGTAAAAATTCTTCCTTCGAGGAGATGTCGATAATGTTTTATTGCCAAATAAATGGCCAAAAGCTCTCTATCATAAGGACTGTATTTTTGTTGAGCAGGATTCAATTTCTTGCTGAAGAAAGCTAACGGTTGCCAGTCATCTCCATCTCGTTGCTGGATGACGGCACCGACAGCTGTATCAGATGCGTCTGTCGTCAAAGCAATTTCTGCTTCCGGTTTCGGATGTGCAAGAAGAGTTGCTCTTGAAATACTCTCCTTGCATCTGATAAAAGCTTCTTCTATTTCTTCATTCCAAGTGATTGGAGCTTTCTTTTTGGTCCTTGGGCCACCAAGTAGACCATTTAGCAAAGCCTGATCCTTGGCGGCTTCCGGAATAAACCTTCTATAGAAGTTTATAGTTTCTAAGAACCGTCGAAGCTGTTGGACATTTTCTGGTTTTGAGAAATTTTTAATTGCCTCAATTCTTTCCTGAGGGGGTTGAGTGCCTTTTTCTGATACCTCGTATCCGAGAAAAAGCACTCTTTCTTTTCCAAAGATACATTTGGCTGGACTCAAAAGAATGCCATTCTCTTCTAGTCTTTTGAAAACTTTGCGCAAATGTTCTTCATGCTCTTTTTCGTTGCAAGATGCGACCAGAATGTCATCAATGTAAACGTAGCAGAAATCAAAGTTTCTCAGAACTTCATTCATGAAGCGTTGAAAAGTTTGAGCTGCATTTCTAAGTCCAAAAGGCATAAACTTATACTCGAAAAGTCCAAAAGGCGTTGTTATGGCCGTTTTTTGAATATCGTCCGGATGGACCGGAATCTGGTTATAGGCCCGTACCAAGTCTAGTGTCGGGAAAATTTTCTTCCCGTGAAGATTTTGCGAGAAATCTTCGATGTGAGGGACCGGGTAACTATCTGGTATAGTTCTTTTATTCACCCTTCTATAGTCCCCGCAGGGTCTCCATGAGCCTCCCTTTTTGGGAACCATATGCAAAGGAGAAGACCAAGGACTTTTTGAGATTTGTATAATTCCCTCCTGAAGCAGGAGATTAAACTCGGCTTTCGCTGTCTTAAGTTTTTCAGGGGCCAACATCCGACGACGACATGCTTCTGGCGGACCTGGCATTGTTTTAATAAAATGCTCTGTTGAATGCTTTGCTTTTCGTACTCCAGGAGTTGCCCTGGTAATGCCCGGAAATTCAGCCAGAATTTGATGATATTTATTTTCGACCGAAAGGACTTTTACTGCCTCTATTGCCTCGGATCTTGCTGAACCCTTGGCATGGATTTGAGTCATTCCATCACGGAGTACTCCATTTTGCAAATCAGGTAGTAAATTGTAATGAGCCAAAAAGTCTGCTCCAATGATTGGTTGTGAAACGTTGGCAACTACGAAACGCCAAGGAAATGCACGACGCAATCCGAATTCTGGCTGAAATGTGACCCATCCGTAATCGTCGTATCGTTTGCTGCAAATAATTCGTAATTTGTAGGTTTTTTTTAACCCTGCTGTCATTGATCTTGAAAAGACGCTGACGTCTGATCCAGTATCAATGAGAAATCGTCTCTTGGTTACCTGGCAAGTTACGAAGAGGCGGCGGGGCCTTGGGGCGGGTTCACTGGCCGCCATCAGTGACTGCCCTGCTCTTTTTCCGTTTTGAAAGCGCACGGCTGCGTGCACTTCTTTGCTTTCTCGCCAAATCTATTGTGGTAGAAGCAGTTTTTCTCGTCATATTTTCTACCTTTTGATTGGCTTCTGCTTCGGCTTCGGTCTCTTTTCCCTTCGAATCTTTTTTTTTATTTGTCTCTTGAGAGACGAGTCGTTAGCGATTCGACTTGTTTGGTTAGGGCTAGTATTTGCTTTTCGAGTGTCTTTTTCTGACCCCCGACGGACGTTGCAGCTATCACAGCTTTATTTGACATCTCGTGGATGCGGTCTGCTTGCTGTGCAACATCATTCAACGGGTCATCAATCCTGGTTGCAAGAACCATCTGCATTTGCGTTGGGAGTCTCCCGAACCAAAGCGTTCGAAGGAGAGAGTTTGGGATATTGCTTCCGGCCGGTGTGCGTAAATGTCGAAGAAATTGTGACGGCTTTCTGTCACCTATCTCTTCAAGCTCTAACAGTTGTCTGGGTTCGTTGCTCTTGAGAAACCGTTAGCCTTTGTATTAACGCTTTCTTTACTGCTTCATACTTATCTGCCTCCGGGGGCTGTGTAATAATATCTCTGATTTCTTTAATCTGTCTCGAGTCTAGCTGTGAAATAGCGCAAGAGTATTTTGTTGAATCCGCCGTTATTCCGCTTAGGACGAATTGTCCTTCTAGTTGCGCGAACCACAATTCGGGTTCATCGTTCCAGAAAGGCGGTATTCTAATGGATACTCTTCCAACTTGATTCTCTCCATTTACCTGAATTCTTCCGTCGCCCTCCATTTTGCTTTCTTAGCGTATCACGTCGGGGTCACCAATTTAGGAAATATTGTCTATATCGATATCGCTCGGTATCTATGCTTGCTGATTGACGCTTTCCTATTTATATGAGGTTCGCTAAGGTTAATTGACTCTGTTTTTATTAAATGTTTTTTTATTTCAACAAATTAACATTTTCCACATTTAACGCATTTGTGGCAACTCGAACACAAAACATTTTCTTTATTGGCTTTTCTCTTGAAGTTTCGTCGGCTTTCTCTTCCTCGAGGTTTTGATTGCGTGGCAACACTTTTGTGAATCACCGACGTCTGCGTTGCTGCGTCTCGGTGAGTCACCTCAGTCTGAGAGCCTGCGTCGAACCTTCTGGGAGAGGGAGGAAACGGAGAGACAGGACGGGGAACCTCGAACTTCTTCAAGAGATCTTTTAACTTTGGGATCGGTGTTGAAGTTACTGGAAGGAACGGTTTGGTTAGGTTCGGGGATATAATCGACGTCGGTAAAGGCGGGCGACTGGCGCCGAGAATTGGCGAATGCTCGCTTTGGCGACTAGCGCCGGACAGCGACTTTGCGCTGATAGAGTAATTACCTCTCGGTGATAGCGACCGGGCGCTGGCGACGGGTGGACTCTCTAGAGTCGGTAGCGATCGCGCTGGCTGGCGACAAACGTCGACCTCCTGGTGGCTTGCACCGGTTGGCGGATCGACGACAATAACCTTTCTCGGAGGATCCGGGAAAAGGTCTGACGCCGAGCGCTTAACGCTGGGAGGCGGCTGAGCGCCGTTGACAAGGCTATCGCCCAAAACGACTTTGCGTTTTGTGGCGTAGCACCTGAGCGGAAGCGGCTGTGTCCTCCGGCGAACCGAGGAGCGCGCTACGACCTCTTCACCGGCGAGCCGGGAAGGGTTCCGGGTTTCCTTCGAGAGCGGCGTGATGAGGCTGGGTTGACCGCCCTGGCCGGCTGCTCGAAATACTCCGAATTTTCTTCGCGACGGGCTCTCCTTTTATACCCGAGAAAATCGGCGGCGAGTATTGACAACGGGGTTGCTAGGAAACCTGCGTTTCTTGAATCTTGCAATCTGTCAACTTGCGACTTGAAACTCTCGCTTTTTCGGCAACTTGAAACTCTCCGCGTTTGACAACGTGAATCTGCCCCGCGCGCGTCGTAAATTCTAACCGCGCTTTTCTGTCGCGGAAACCACGTGCCGTCGGAGCGGAGGTTCCCCTGGAGGCTGGTGGCTGACGGAGGTTGCCACATGTGACATCACGCGGGCCGCAGCGCGGACCCCTCTCACCGCGGAGCCCTTACCCGCGAGCCGTCACGGCATCCGTTTTCCCACTCGCGAAAGTAGCGCGGTTCCCCCTCTCGCGGATCGTAGCGCGGTTTCCCTCTCCCCACGGACGCCTCGCCTAGTGACGCATTTCCCCCTCCCTTGCCCCGCGGACATCTCGCTTACCGGGCATGGAGTACCCCGCGCCGCGGATTTCCCCTGCTCCTCTACCCGTCTCGCCAACATTTGAGTTTGAACCGGCCTCCTACACCTACTGATCGCGAACACCGCCGATCCGTACAACACCGCGTGATCCTGTCACCTAGCGCCGCTCACGTACAGTATCCCGCGTATCTATTGCGCACCGATTACGATCGGAAATTAACACATCGTCAACACACATTATAATACATTCTAATAGGCAATAAATTCTTTTGTATCATCGTAATACTCATTGTCAGTCAACAAGCTCTGTAATAAATTTTATTATCGAAATCACGGGTCTGCCTCTTCCTCCACACCTGTTTTGAACCCTGAAGCGCCGCGAGCTAGATCCGCGCTTCGGAAAACAGATTGTGTTAAAATATTTTATAACATATATATGTACTTGATATATGTTATTACAAAAATTAATATGTATTGTGACGTGGCAGCTCCACTGCGCGTTGCAGGGTTCCCGCCGCCGTCACAAGGCGCGGATTTGCGCCCGGGGACGAGCCGGAAGAGCAGCGCGAAATCTCCAGGGGACCTAATTGATTTAATTTATTAGCGTTTTGATCCGATTTCCTTTTATTTATTTTGTATTGAGTTCGCGCCTCACTGAGACCCAGCGTGGAGGACATCGACGACGGCACCGGCAAAAACTTCGGAAAAAAGGAGCAGGGAAAAGGGCTGATCATTCGGAAACATCGAGAATACGGCGTTCAAGGATATCGAGAACACGGCGTTAGCAGATCTCCTAAGGCCAGGCGGAAAGGGGCGCGAGGAAAGCATGCAGACCGCGTGATCAAAGGGTGACGGAAGGAGCGGCATCAGGCTCTCCATACCCGGGGGCAGAGATACCCCAGCCAAAATACGGCGACAACACCGAGACGGCCAGGACACTATCCCGGGAACCAAGGGGAAGGACTCCCCTTCGGCGAAGATACCGCCCAGCTGTTTGGAGCACTCTGCCAGGTGCTCGCAGACATAAAATTATTGCATAATCGCGGGGCCGCGAGGCACCCCACGAAGGATCCGCGTGGTACGGCGTCGCGCAAGGAACCGCGGCGTACTCGCGAATCCGCCTCTAATTGGCCCGCGCTTTCGCGCAGGAGAAGTGCGCACCCCTCGAGTGAGGCGCAATGTCGATCCGCTATCGAGTGGAAACTCACTCGATCCCTTTTGGTTTGTCCCTCAAAGCGGCCTGACGTACGAGCGTTTTTCTTGCGAATTGTGGAAGTCTTTTCAGTACTTTTGTGAGACGGAAGGCCCAGCCCAAGCCCTGTGTGTGCGAAAAGCGACATCGAGAGAGAGCTGAGCAATGTGCCGGTGAGGTTGCCAAGTAACGTTTTGTGTAAAGCCATAAAGTAGCCGTCGGGTCGCGCTCTCGTTCTGGTGCTGACTCGCGTTTAGTATTAATTTTGACGATTTGGTGTTCGCTCGCCGTGCACGATAAACGTTTTCACGTAAGCGGTCGGCATCAAGCGCGAGGGGCCCTCTTGGCCATATCGTAGGCTCGGGGAATCATAATTTTGCGTACGGCTTCCTGGGGATCGTAACCGCGGGATTGCACAAAGACCTACGGCGGGATCAAAGGGAGAGTTATCGCGTTCGCGTTTGGATTGTATGTGGGAGTGGTCGTGCATTGAAATTTGCGTGTGGCGTACGTTCTCGGATTTGCGTTGAGTGTGGCGCTAAGTGTATGCTCGCTTACCGTATGGAGTTCGGCGTCCTTACGACCGACTTCGAGTTTGCGTAGAGGGTGGCGCAAACACGTTCTTGCACGCGTTCCGTTTAAAGTTCGATCCCTTTGTGTGTTTTTAATCGCGGAGCGCCGCCCCGGATTGCGTCTGCGTTTGCGCTCGTATTTTCGTCGCAATATTCCTGCGCGCTCGTCACGTGGCGTTCGAGTTTCCGCGTAAGAGTTTTGTGTGTGTCCTACGTTTACAATTGTGTATTGCGTTATTAGATTGTAGTCCGTTATCGCGTATTATAATTTGCGTTACTTTGTCGCGTTATTCTCTTATTAGTATTCTTTGCGTTATTCCCATTAATTATTTGTGTTATTACTTGCGTTATTTCTAATAATTAATAATTATACAATAATTTTTTTGACGTTATTTCTGACCATAATTTACGTTATTTGGGATTACTACTTGCGTTACTGATTGGGATTATTTATTATTATTATTTGCGTTATTTTGGATCATTGATTATTATAATTTGCGTTGTTTTATTGCGTTATTTCCTGACTGCGTTACGTGCGCGACAAGTTCGCGGTTTAGCGGCGCAAAACACTGGCGATAAAACAGAACCATTGAATAGAATTTCTCGCGCTGTTATTTATTTTCTTGTGTTATTGAAGAGCTATACTCTCGCGAGACTAAGTTATCGCGCCCCGTTTGGCGCAACCTTAGATTATACTTGATCGTCGATTTTTCGTTCTTTATTCTTAGTATTATCAATAGATTTCGCGTTTTAATTGTACGTGATTATTGCGTATTTAACTTGTTTAAAGTCGAATCTATACTGTTTTTTTAGCGTCTTTCTTATTATCTCTAACATCAACTAGTATGATTGAAATTGGGTTTATATTTTGGATCTTGCTAATTTTTCCATTAACTTTCTCATTTTTCCGTACCACGAGTAAAACTAACTTTCTAATTTTCTGTACTACGAATAAATCTGCTATCACTGTTAATGAGCTGGATTTTATTTTGATATTCTTGAATTATTGTTCCACCCATTCCTTATCTTAGCATTAATAATAAACTACTCATTGTTATTCTATTAAATTGCTTGGTGATTTATTCGGCCGTCACTCCGTCGTGCTCTTGCGTTACCTCGCCTTGCCCTGCCCCTCTACCGTTAGGTCGAGCTGGTCGGCCCTTCGCACGAAGAGCTATTTCGAGTTATCGCGAATAACTTGGTGGCGTTTTCGGTGAATTTGAGGATTGAAAGTATTACAGAAATTAGTGGACGCGAGATTCCGCGTCTGGCGTCCAACATTTCGTGTCGTTTGGCGATAAATTTGTGCGAGGGACATACTCGAGAGGCCGACTCTCTGCCATTCCCTATTAATCCGGCTTGCGCCCGCGTGCAAAAGTCGTGACAGTATATTAATTATACTAAAATATTACCTGTATATCTTCAGCATACATTTGCTTGTCCATATTAATAGATGAATTTAGATTATGAAAGTCAGGATCAATATCTTCGGCAAATCGACCTCCCCACAGTTTTTGACAAGTCTTTGTATCATCACATGCAAAACAAAGTTAAAATTATAAACCTTTTTTTAATACATATAATACTTTTATTATAATAATAAAAAGCAAAAAATCGAAGTTTATTCCGCCAATAGTAATTAACCAAACAAAAAATATTTATTACAACTGCAATTAGCCAATACAGTTTATAGATAACGTCACAACGTTTTAACCCATGCTTTGGGTTCTTATCAAGTGATCTGATGATGAACAAGAACCATCGCTAACACACAATACATCTAATGGTTACGAAAATTTTTGCAGAAATATTATAAGAAAGATGTAAAATGTCCAACGACGGTATCTGTTCCATTTATTTAAGATCGCTTTTTGGTATCGCTTCTTATAACTTATAAACCTGTGTTTTGCGCTACAACTTTGCAGAATGATATTGAGACGCAGATGTAGCATAGGAGGTGGTAACGTAGTTTCAGGGTTCCGAGGGTGAAAGAAGTCTACGAGGCAATGCCACAGACGTCTGACAAGGTAGGGCTACCATTACTCACCTTTTGTTGAAAGAAAAAGTCGTTCCATTAAAAAAAATTAATATTGTCAATTTTTCTCCAAAGTTGCACCACCTACAACGGAACTGACATCGCAATCTTCTTTCCCCCTTGAAACCTTAAAACTATGTCTAAACCTTTTTTCGTATTTCGCTTAATTTCAGAGATATTTGCCTGGGGCGATTAAATAGTGAATCACCCTGTATACTTTTTATACAAACTATTCTCTGCTTTAACAAAAAGATTGTTCAATATATAAACGATTCACTGCTTCAAATGACTTTCTTTCGTTCATACATGTACTATTTCTACATACTGTTAAGGATAAGGAAAATTTCGTTTATATGGGGCGCTCTCGCGGAAGCGCGCGGCTCTGGCGCAGGCCCGTGCCACCCTCGAGATCGGAGCGGGCCTGCCCGGAATCATCGCACCACACTCGATTGTTGCGTCTATTGTTCCGACGTCGCGATAGCGTTAACGCGCACGCGTTTCTCGAATTTGCGAATACTGCGCAGCGCGTTCGTACCATTTTGTCGCGAGTTAGACCAGGGCGACTGGTCATCGTGTTCTATCAATCATTCGTTTCCATCGCGATTTGTCTCATCCGAGCATCGCGCGGAACATTTTTTTATCCAGATCTGCAATTACGCCATCCGGGCAAACTTTTTAGTCAGGACGTGATCACGTGATCTACCGTGCGCGGTAGCGTGATCAACCGAATCCTCGTTGTGTCAAGTTGCGCCCGAATGTGGTCGTTCGTACGACTTTCCTCGGTTTTATCGCGAGTGTATCAAGTGATGATTGTCGCGAGAAATCGTGTGCGTGCTCAGAAGAACATTTCTATCTGCGTAATACGGGGAACGGGCGATCCCGAGATCGACCCCGTTCGCGGCCATTGTGTTGTGCCGCACCATTTTCATATGTTCTCGCGGGGTTTCCGCGCATTATTAGATTAAGTTTCTATATGCTGTAACAGTCACGCCCCGATATCGAGCATCCAAACAAGTGTGATCGAGCATCTCGCGTGTCAGCGCGTTCGCGGTCGCTCATCTGCGTCGCGATCAAGATCTCCGCCGGGCGAGCGCAAGATATCCGTGCGCGAAGGCGGCCATTCGCCGTTCTACAGAATCTCCGTCTTGTGAGTCCTCGCAGAGAATACGAGCGACGCAAGACATCCGTTCCGACATCTCGACCGTGCAGATGCTCAGATTGCTCGGTTTTGCGAGTACGCAAAAATTTTTGTAAAACATTTTGTATTGAGCCGCTGATAATTAAATTGTAATTTGTGAAACAGAATCAGAGTGCGTTCGTCACTTCAAGCCCACTCCTCACGGATCCTGTCGGACCTTGTCCCGCGCCCTTGTCAGGGCGGTTTCGGTAATCTGTTCGTGCCCCAAGGTCACCTCGGCCGAGCACGAAACACATACATATTAGTTGTTTTAGTCGTTTATGCCTTTTAATACTCAAAATAACTGCCATATTTTTCAAACTTTTTTGTTAACAACTGCTTTATAAAAACGAGCGACGGCTAAAACCTTCTGAAGGTCACTCAGAAAGGTGACCTTGACAACATATGTCAAGGTCAAGGTCATTGGAGCTGCCTCCCTTACACTAAATAATTACCAAAGTCTTTACAAAAGAGAAAAAATTTGTCGTCGCTTTTTAAAAAAGACATAAAAAGTCTATTTTTGTCTCTTTTCCGCGATGCCGATTGGTTCTTTCACTGCGCTTACTTTGTAAGCATCTGTCACCGTATATTTCGACAGTTTTGTGTATCAAAGGGTAAATAGTGTAATTTTTAGAGCCGTTGCCTCGAATTGTGTGGCTAGCGCATCTAAGAGCGCGGCTCTCTCTCCCTCTCTCTTTCCCAGCTCTCGCCGGCCTTGTCGCAAAGTGGATCGAATAACTTCAAAACGGACCAGCGGGGCAGTGGTTGAGCGATAGGGAGTCCGCCTGGAATTCGCTTGTGCTTGCAAGTGTGGCCAGTAAGGCTTGCGTGCTTTTGCGTGCAGTTACTCCGAGCTTTCCTATAAGCTTCTTTCCGCTTTACTAAACTCGCTTTTCACGTCTTGCTTTTTTTGTATAATTATTTAATTAAAGACTGTGATATTTCGAAAAGTTGGACTTTATTCACTTGCGCGACCTTACACTTCCTTGCACGCGCTCCAGTCTCCCCAGCCGGTAAACTTGTGTTTCAGACTTTCACCGCGAATCGCCTTTTGACGGTAAAGGGCTCAAACATTTGGTCCTTCGAGCCTGATGCTCGAGGCTGAGTTACGTGCAGTGCAGCGTGAAGTGAATTACTGAGACAAAATTGGGACATAATCTCGTGCCGGCGGAACCCGGCGAAACGTCGTTGCTGAAGAACGGTGCATTTAGCCACGAGGACGGCCGGGAAACCGACACCAACCAGTGGCTACCTGTCGCATCCAGCGAGGAAGTTTCTTCTGCGTAAAAGGCATCTACCTTTTATCGGAAAAATAAGTAAAACTCTTATTTCCTCGATTCTTTCTAATTTGGCGAGGCACGGACTCAAACGGTACGAATAACGAGAGCGGGCACGTGATCGCACGTGATGGGAGCGTGTCGCCTGACGCGCGGTAAACAGATAAGCGCGTGATCTTGCGGGGCAGACCGTTGACAGCCGTCGAATCAACTCAATACAACGTACGTGAATTATAATCTCTTTCGCCCAATTGGAGCCCGCTGAATTTGTGAACGGCTCCAAAATGACATCTCTCGAAGAGATAATCGCCGAGCAAACTGGAAGGATGGATTGATCGTTTTTGGTCCACTCTATTAAAAACGTGTAAAAACAAGATAACTTGCCGTATTAGAGCATAGGCAAAGGAAACTTGATGACTATTGGTCAGATTTCGTGAGTCATCACCGTGTGATAAAAAGGACCGCGGAAATCCGGGAGCACCGCGTATGTAACGGGAGACGAATTTTCGCGAACTGAAGAGCGTTACTTTGAAGTTGGTCAAATTGCAAACGAGATTTAAGGTAGGAAAGCGAGGGCTGCCTCCTCTGACCTGGTACCGACCCAGATCTTTGCTCCGGTAGCGCACCAAAACAGGTCAAATTACTAAAAATTGACCTGCCAAAATTCTTTGGCGATATAATGGAGTGGGAAAACTTCAAGGGACTCTTCGAGGCTCTCATTCATGATGATGCGGAAATTCCGAATGTCTTAAAACTGCAGTACTTAAAATCAAGCTTAAGCGAGGAAGCCGCGGACCTACTCAAAAACGTCGCGATCACTGACTGGTTATGAGGGCGCTTGGCAAGATTTGATAAATAATTATGAGAATCAGCATTTACTTCTCTTTAAGTATATGCGAAATGTAATAAACTGTCCACCCGTTGCGAAACAAACGGCCTGTGAACTCAAAAGACTTCTAACGATGGTGCGACAATCGAAACGTGCGCTCGAAGCTCTACGTAGACTGGTCGAACATTGGAGCGACTGGTTTCTCTTTCTCACGGTCGAAAAAAATTCTTACATTTTAAAGTTTGGTTAACTTTTTGCAGGATTGTATTCAAGCACTAAAACCCACGTTCTCGAAAGATCCGCGAGCCCAACCACAGAATGATAAAGAATCCGCAGCTACCGCAAAGAAGAAAAGTCCCTCCGTTTATCATTTGGATACCAATGACAGCAAGGCCAAACAGCCCCATAAGTGCCCATTATGCCAACAGGGCCACACTCAGGTACTGTCTTAAATTCAAAGGGTACAATTTCACACAACAAAAGGAGCAAGCTTAAAAACTGGGAGCGTGTCTTAACTGCCTTCACAAGGATCACGAGTGAAGCAAATGCACGTCAAAGTACAAGTGCGTCGCCTGCGATGAAAAGCATTATACCTTGCTCCACAGAGCCGTTACCGTCAACAACTCGACACTGATTGCCGCCGAAGGAGTCAGCAAACCCTGCGGCAGACCATACTCCAGCCGCGGCGCCAAGTAAAGTCGCGTCCTATTCCGTCGCAACAAATTGTAAGTATAGTTTTGCTAGCCACGGCACAAGTACGACTCGAATCTCAAAACGGAGATGTTATCATTGTCCGCGCGCTTCTCGATACCGCTTCAGAGTCTTTATTTGTCGTAGAATGGGTAGCGCAGACCTTGCGCCTACCCAGACGAGACGTCTCAGTTCCAATTTCCGGAATTCAAGGGACAGCCTCAGGCTCCGCTTCAAGCAAGGTCAGCTTTTTCGTTACTTTGACAAAGTCGACAACCTTTCGTTTGCCTTTGCGAGCTTTTGTCTTGCGTACCCTAAGTACTATGATCCCGTCGTTAGTCATTCAGGATCAGCCATGGCCTCATTTTTCTGGGCTGCCGCTGGCGGATCCCGACTTCGCCAAGCCTTCTCGCGTGGATGTCATTCTAGGAGCAGACATCTGTGGTCTACTTTTCGGAAATAATATTGACGCGGGTCCATAGGCTCTCCGTCAGCATTGCTAACAGTGTTCGGATGGGCCCTTATGGGGTCAGTGAGAGCCGCAATTCATAATCCCGCTGCGTTTGTTTCGGTAGCTTTCTTCCATTGTCAAACCGACGATCGGCTCTCATGTGACCTTCAGAAGTTTTGGGGACTAGAGGAGGTGAAAACTGAAAGCCCTCTTTCCCCTGACGACGCGAGGAAATCTTGAAGTCCACTCATTACCAAAATCAGGACGGGCGCTTCGTGGTTAGGCTACCAATGGAGAATGGACGAGTCAAAACCGTTGGGGTCGTTACGTCAGTCCGCTATGAAGATGCTTTTCAACATCGACGTCTAAGCCAAGGTCGATCATTGAAGGAACAGTATGGCGATTTTATGTAGACGTACCTTGAAATGGAACACATGGAACTGGTTCCAGACGACGCCCGGAGCGCTCCTAACACCTGTTACCTTTCCCATTACGCAGTTGTTAAACAACATGATCAGTTAAAGAAGATTCGTGTGGTATTTAACGCATCGTTTAAAACCACGTCCGGTTTCTCACTGAATGATTGATTGATTGATTGATTGAGTTTATTATGCCCAAGCCGAGGCTAAAGGGCAAAGATACAATTAACAAAAGACTTAGAATGTAACATAATAGTAGCCGAGTAGTAGAAAGAAAAGAAGTTACAAATATGTTGCATACTAATGTAAAACTTAAAACTAAAATATAAACTAAAAGAAAAAGCAAGAACCATTATCCGCAACTTAACCTAAACTAAAGCAAGAAACAATATATATATATAACGCAGCAGACAAGAAGTCTGACTAGACGACGGTAACATTGCACAAAGTGATTAACATAAGATGGCTAAGAGAATCAAATAGAATCTGATGCAAGTAAAAACAAGCGGAGAAGGTCTTTAAAGGATGAAAAAGTGTCTGCTGATGTTATGTTGCTAGGAAGAGTATGCCAAAAACGTATTGAAGAAAGGCGAAAGGAGTGCATGTACATAGCAGTTCTGCAAGACGGAATATAAAAGGATTGTGATGAGGTAGCAAGGCGATCAGATCTTCTCAGAGATGGGTCAAGAAGGGTGAAGAGCTCGCTCAGGTATGATGGAGAGTGTAGAAAAAGGATGCGATACATCTGACAACCGAGAAAATATAACCTTCTATTTTCCACCGAAAGCCATCTCAATCGACGTCTGTATGGCGTAATATGCTCATCACGCCTTAGATCGAAAATAAATCTAATACAGCAGTTTACTAGTCTCTGCAGTTTGGTGTTCAACACGCTGCTTAAGCCGTGGTATACAAGACAACAGTAATCTATATGAGGCATAATCAAGGTCATCACTAATTTAGTTCGCAATTCGGTGGAAAGTGAATTTCTGTTGAATTTTAGTTTATGCAGTGCATAATGGACCCTTTGCGAGACATTCAAAACGTGTTTCCTCCAAGAAAGAGTAGACGTAAATACAACGCCCAAGTTCCTCACTTTACTCACAAAAGGAAGAGGGACTTGGTTTACAATAATAGGCGGTAAAAGACTATAATCAATATCCTTAACATAAGCTTGACTACCATAAACAAGCACCTTAGATTTGGCAGGATTCAGTTTGAGACCGTTAGACTCGGCATAATCAAAAATAGCATTCGCGTCCATAGAAATCAACTCCAAACCGTGACAAATTTCGGTAGGAGAGCACGAGAGATACACTTGAATGTCATCAGCAAACATCATGTGATGTGCATACAAGACGCGACCAATGTCGTTGATAAATAGAGAGAATAAAAGTGGGCCAAGCACGGAGCCCTGAGGGACACCAGAGGACGTAGATAGCCAATCAGAGAAGTTACCCGCATCATCGACTACAGCCTGAGAACGGCCGGTTAAGTAAGAAAATATCCAAGTAAGGACAGCGTCCGAGAAACCAATCTGCTTAAGCTTGATGAGCAAGCGCAGATGTGGAACCGTGTCAAATGCCTTACTGAAATCAAAGAGGATCATGATTGTGAATGACTGGCTACTTTCTGGGCCGAACTTGCACAAATCTAGTTTTGGATAGTACTAACCCGATGGCGATTCTTTCGCGTTGTCTTTACCACGGACATCGTCAAGATATTCCAATAGATCCGAGTTCATTCCGAGGATACCAAATCAACCAAATCTTAAAGAATTATGTATGAAATAGGGGTAGAAAAGACTGAAGAATATAATATAATTAGAAAAATTGCCAATAATTAATACTAAATTGTCAAAAAACATCAATTTTTGAAAAATCTCAATTATTGAGACTTGAGATGTAGCCCTTAAAGGTTAAAATATTCGCAATTTTTCTAATTCTATTATATTCTTCAGTCTTTTCTACGTACTATTTCATATATAATTGGTTAAGATTTGGTTGATCAGTTCTGGAGTTATGGAAATTTCAGTAAATTTGGCACAGACATACAGACATACAGACATACACACATACCGACATTTTTTTAAATGGCGATTTTTCGACGTTTTAGAACATTCTGAACACATTGGCAGCGACAACTAAAAAAAAATTTTTTTTACGAAAACAAAGCTTCCTCTATGAGGAAGCAATAAAGAGATTACAAAGTGATAATGGTCTCGAATTCAACAATAAGCAGTTTCGACAGTTCTTCAAGGACAACGGCATAATACATGAGTTCAGCGCTCCCTGCACAATAGAACAAAATGGAAGGATTGAGAGAAAATTGATCAATTGTAGAAAGTGCCAGAACATTTTAATTTCAGCGAATCTTTAACCAGGAATTTTAGCTGAAGCAGTCGACACGAGCGTATACATTGAAAATCTGAAACCACACAGTCTCGATAAGAAAATCCCGTACGAACTATGGACAGACAAAAAGGTGGATCTCATTTTCAAACATATGCGCAAGTTCAGTTCTGATGTCTACGTCCACGCCCTAAAACAGTTCCGAACCAAATTTAACTGTGAGGCGAAGAAAATGGTTATTGTTATATATAAAACAGCATATATTATTTCAATGTTATTATTTCCAAGCCGGCGCTGCGCGGTTGGCGCAGCGCTTTCGAGAGTCACGGAACGGAAGCGTACGTGACGCGTGATTCGGCTTGCTCCGAATTCCAGAACACGGCTAGAACGTTGTCAGAGACAGACCAGTGTGTTCCAGTGTTGTATTATGCTACATATCCTAAGCTGTAATAAAGTAAATTCTAATCCTACATATAACAAACTGGCGACGTGAATAACTGGAGAACCATGGTGCATAACTGGAAAATTCTGGTGCATAATTGGAAGATTTTCGTGGCGGAAGCAAGGTGGCGAAGAAGATGCCTACGGGCGGCCTGAGCCCTTACGGAGAGAGCCCGGCGGGAGCTCCGAGCTACGCTAAAGTGCAGAATGTGATACAAGTCAAAAATTTTAATCCAAACATACATACCTGGAAAAGTTGGCTTCAACGTGTGGAAGGCTCGTTTAAAGTTTTCAAAATAACGGCCGGAGATGAGAAAGTGGCTTATTTACTGCACTATATTGAAATCGAAGCCTTCGGAATATTGTGCGATCGTCTAGATCCGGACGACCCGTATAGCAAATCATTCGGAGAGCTATGTAAGAAATTAGAAGAATTCTACGCGCCAGAACCACTTGAAATTGCGGAAATCTTCACTTTCCGCAAGCGAATGTAAAATGACGGAAAGTCAGCCCAAGAATATTTAGCTGCTTTGCAAAAACTTTCGTTGCATTTCAAATTTGGTAATTACGTTAAAACCGAACTGCGAAATCAATTCGTTTTCGGAATTAAACACCCGCGGATTCAAGCCAGACTGTTGGATACAGTCGATCTGACGATAAACTCAGGGCCGGTTGTTCCAATCTGTTGGTAAACTAACTAATAGTTAAATTATATGTCTATCTTTGTCTAATTTGAAGGAAAAATAAAGACATATATATGATTTAACTATTAGTTAGTTTACCAACAGGTTGGAACAACCCGCCCTCAGCCCTTAAAATTGCCTGCTCCATGGAAAAGGCAGATCAAGGAATTCATCAGCTTAAAGAAGATCAGGGTGCAGGACCCTCAGTGGCAGTCAACTTTGTTGAAACTGGAACCAAAAGCAAAAAGAAGCCGAGCGATAAGGAACGAAAGAAAATCCCGAAACCGGAAGCGAAGAAGACGTCCTCGTTTAAAGTCTCTGGAGGTGTTAGGCAAAAAAACGGTGCTAAACCGGATAAAATTGTATGTTTCAGGTGTGGTAAAAACCACTTAGCGCCCTCCTGTTCTCTCCTCGGAGCGTAAAGTGTCTAGAATGTGGCAATTTTGGCCATTTGAGAAAAGTTTGCAAGAAGAAAGCGCAAACTAATTATATTGAAGATATTGCAACAGTAGAAAAAGCATCCGAGCATTCAAAGCATCGATCAAAGTACACGGTCTCTCTCTACGTAGAACAGCGAAAGGTATCGTTTGATGTAGATTGCGGAGCTGCGGTGACATTGGTGAGTCACCGTTGGTTAAAATCAAAGTTTCCTAAATTACAAATTTATAAAACAGATTTAACCCTTAAATGCCACACCTCTGAAAAATCTCGTAAATGACACATGGGGTCTAAAAAACCCCAGCATGAAAAATGTCTCCTTACTCATTGATTTTTTTATATTTAGTTATGAAAATTATTTTCAATGTTGTTCAAGGCTTAGAAAAGAGAATAAAATGCTTATATTGTTAAAATTTCAATTTCAACAATATAAGCATTGTCACACGTTACCGTTCGTATGGAGTGGGGTCCGCAGTACCTCACAGTAAGGGTGGGGTATTGCAGTACCCCACCCCTACTGTGAACCTCTCTAAACAGCTGCTGCCAGTAAACTGAGTACTGCTAAGTGTACAAACGGGTAGTTCAATCACTCAACTATCATCAGAGGGAGCCATGAGCTCCATTTTTGGCGGGAAAATTTGAAAATATATAATTGAAAAGGGTCTGGGGTTCGCTGGATCCCGTGTGGCATTTAAGGGTTAAAATTGCGGTCGTATTGTAAAAAAAAGTTTTATGCCCGTTGGATTTGTAAAAGTAAAAGTTATAAATAGAAATTCAGTCAAGCATTTAAATATGTATGTAGGGGCATACGATAGACAACCGCTATTGGGCCGGGAATGGATAAATCAACTGCAGATTTTGAATAAATTAAAAAAAAATTTTTTATAAATGCAATTATTAAATTTAATAGAATAGTCGTATGATAGCCGTTGGAAGAGTCTGTAAGCAAAGTACTCAAACTTAACAAGTGAAGAATTTTCTCCTATTAAAAAAAGTTAAAGCACATTTAAATTTGGAACTTAATGCACAGTCAGTATTTCTTCAAAGTAAGCAAGTTCCATTTCAAATAAAAAACAAAGTAGAAAACGAATTAAATCGAATGATGCAAGCTGGAATTTTAAAACCAGTAGAAGCTTCTAGATGGGCAACACCAATTGTGCTGGTTTTAAAACGAGATGGAAGCATAAGAATTTGTGGAGACTTTAGCGTTACGGTAAATCCGTGTATGGTAGTTAATGAGCATCCATTACCGTCCCATGACGAGTCATTTGCCAAAATGACGGGCTGTAAGGTATTTTCAAAGATAGACGTCTAAAGGTCTATACCAGTGTAACCGACTCATGTATAATGGCATCAGCGCCTGCAATTTGGCAGAGAACAATGGAAATTATTTTGAAAGGCAAACTGGGGGTAGGAATACACTGGGTGTATTTCTGAACAATATTAGAATTTCGAGAGAAAATGAAGAAAGCCATTTAGAAATTTTGGAATTAGTTCTAAAGCGGTTGTCGGAATATAATGTGCGTATTAATGTAGAGAAATGCGCCTTTTTGAACAATCAAATATCGTATTGTGGGCATGTAATTGGAAAGTACGGTATTAAGAAAGGGTGCAAATTAGGAAATTGCACATTGCTTCCTCACCATTTGTAAGTGTGCAAATTAGGAATTTTCCCATTGCTTTCTCACAGTTTTTAAGTGTGCAAATTAGAAGTTTGCACATTGCTTCGTCAACATTTTATTTCGCTCATAAAGCTTTCACTTATGAGGAAGCTTGTATTTTATTTGATGAATAATTATTAGTATTTATTAATTTGGCTTCCTCATAGAGAAAGCTTTATGAGCGAAATAAAATGTTAATAAAGCAATGTGCAAGTTTCTAATTTGCACACTTAAAAACTGTGAGGATGCAATGTGCAAATTCCTAATTTGCACTCCTTTTTTATTTTTATATAACTTTCATAGAAATTTTACGAGCTTCATCCTCTTCTGGGTGCCATCCCATTGGACTTTAGACTAGTGCGTTATATATAAACGAAAAAACCAATGAAGAAGCAATGTGCAAGTTTCTAATTTGTACACTTTTTTATTATATTGGCAATTTTTTCTAATTCTATTATATTCTGTAGTCTTTTCTACCCCTATTTTATATATAATTGTTTAAGATTTGATTGATTAGTTCTTAAGTTATATATAAGCAAAAAAAAAAATAAAGAAGCAATGTGCAAGTTTCTAATTTACACACTTTTTATTATATTGATAATTTTTTTTAATTTTGTTATATTCTTCAGTTCTTTCTACCCTTATTTCATAATAATATATAATTCTTTAAGATTTGGTTGATATGTTCTTGAGTTACATATAAGCAAAAAAAAAATGATGAAGAAGCAATGTGTAAGTTTCTAATTTACATACTTTATTATTACATTGGTAATGTTTTTCTAATTCTATTATATTTTTTAGTCTTTTCTACCTCTATTTCATATATAATTCTTTAAGATTTTGGTAGATTAGTTTTTGAGTTACAGACGTATAAAATTTTGGGGAATCCGTACATACATAAACGCCTTATAAAGCTGAGTCTAATCAACCAAATCATAAAGAATTATATATAAAATAGGGGTAGAAAAGACTGAATAATATTAACTGAATAACTGAATTAAATTTGAAGTAGCCCGATATCTCAAAATTTGCGGAAGAGCAACCACGGACATTTATAAAAAATTTCAAAATTTTTTATAAGAAGAGCTTTTTTACTGATCATCGTCAAATTCAATACCAACCTTTCTTAAATAACACTATCGATTAAAAAAAAATTTAACCCAATATCTCAAAATTTGCGGAAGTTAGAGCAATCACGGACATTAAATCCGCACACACACACACACACACACACACACACACACACACACGCACATTTTAAAAAAATGCAATTTTTCGACGTTTTACAATATTCTGAACACATTGGCAGCGACAACTAAAAAAAATTTTTTCTAAAACAAAGCTTCCTCTATGAGGAAGTAATAGATAGTAAAAGAATAGAAACAATGAAAAAACTACCAAGACCCACGGATGTGTCCGAAGTTCGAGCTTTTGTAGGGTTAATTAATTATTACGGTCGCTTTATAGAGAATCTCAGTCATATTTTAAGACCATTAAATGCATTATTAAGAAAGAACACTTGCTTTAAATGGACGCGAGAGTGTGAGAGTGCTTTCAAGCACGCCAAACATGCTTTTTGTAGCGATAATATTCTAGTTTCCTTCAATCCGAAAATGCCAGTAGTTCTGGCGACTGATGATGAAAATAGTAGATGCCAGTCCGTATAAGTTCGGAGCGGTGTTGTCACACAGATATCCGGACGGGTCGGAACGTGTGATCCAATATGCTTCATGCACATTGATTGAAACTCAAAGAAAATATACGCAATTGGACAAAGAGGCGTATGCCATTATCTTCGGAATTAAAAAGTTCCATAATTTCCTGTACGGCAAGCGATTTACTCTTCTCACAGATAATAAACCTCTCACTTAAATTTTGAATCCGCACAAAGGCTTATCGGCTTAAGAGCGATGCGCATGCAACACTACGCGGTTTTCCTTCAAGGTTACAATTTCGATATTAAATATAGGAAAACAGAAGATCATGGCAACGCCGATAGTTTATCTCGACTACCAATTAAAGAAAAGGGTATCGCGCATTGTAACGTGCTGGATGTTTATACAATAGACACTGTAAATCTGTTACCGGTTAAGGCTAATCGGAATTATAAATGGCTCTGTTCCTGTGCTTCTTATTACCTTACTATTTGAATGTCAAGATAACATCCATCCTTTAACTCGTTTGTTACACTTTCTATTTAAAAAAATAAAGTTGATTTTGGCATAATTTTTATAACGTCACTCAAACTAATATTGCCATTAAATGTAGCTTTTTAAACATTACGATTTTTGTCTAGAAAATGTTTTTCTAAGATTTATTATTTGTAAGATATTCCACCATTTTGGGCTACTCTGTATGTATAACATACAGGGTGTTTAATTTAATCTGTCCAAGTTGATATCTCACAAACTATCAAAGTTAGACAAAAAATCAAAAAAGGTGCTTTAATGACATTAAATGCAGTTAATTTTCAGCGCGATAGAAAAGAAGGGTCAAATTTTTCAAATAAAAACAATGGTACAAAAATGACATTATTTGATAGCGTTTGAAAATATGAATTTAACAACGTTTTTTGGTATGCTTATCGTGAAAATTACAATTGCAGTAAATTTTTGAAAATAGCCTACGTATTCATATTATTCGATTAATCTGTTCACGCCGATATTTTGGAAACTATCAAAGTTGGTGTTTGGCGCTCACCAAACCATATTTAGTTAATAAGTTTAAATAGATTTGCATAATAGATAATTTAGTTATAGTTTAGATTATAGTCGGTAATCTCGCTCGCGTTCTTAACGACTCGCGCGAAACGTCGGCGGATCGCGATCGATTGGTGTCAATATTCGCGCGACTCACCCGACTCGTGCTGCCCGCCCGCGGGTGGCATCCCCATTACAAAGGGAGAATATACTCGCTCGCGATCGTACTTCGCAGGAGCGCGAGCCGGAGAAGACCGAAACACTCTTCACTCGGAAGCAGTCGAATCCACATCATTCGGATGTGGTAAAATCACTCTTCATTCGGAAGAAGTCAGATACAAACACTCTTCGTTCGGAAGTGGTCCGAGATACTCGACCCGTGGTGTGATCGAGTACATCGTTAAGTCGTCTTCGACAAATATAAGTTGGTGCTGACCAAAACGTGTGTGACTGCCTTGCCGCCTGTTTGCTTTGCCTTGCCGCCTGCTTGCTGCACGCTTGCCTCGCTATCCTTGCCTGCCTGCATCCTCTCACCAACACCGAGGGCCTCCACGAGGAAGGACGAGAGCAGCGGAGTACACCCCCAGGAGGGCGCCGAGGCACCGACACGGTGAGTCGCACGCTTTGCTTTCGTTTTCTAATTACTCGTTTGCTCGCTTAATAATTGTGAGGGGATCGTACCCCCCTCTGGTCCTTCGAGATCGTCACAATAAAATATCGCTCGTCGCAAATCCGGGGAACGGATTTACACCCCCCCCCCCCCCCGAGCAGTTGGTCAAAAAATTAAGAAAGGTCCGTTAATGGCATTACTTATATAGAGATGATTTTCAGCGAGAAGCTTTCAGTTGCGCACAGTACAATTGCACACGTTGCAATTGCCCACCGTGCTATTAGACACAAAAAATTGCGCCGTTCGATTGGGCACGGTTCGATTGGACACCGTTCGATTTGACACGGTTCGATTGGACACGGTTTGATTGGACACGGTTCGATTGGACACCGTTCGATTGGACACTGTTCGATTGGACACGGTTCGATTGGACATGGTTCAATTGCGCACAGTTCTATTGCGCACCGTTCAATCGCGCACCGTTCAATCGCGCACTGTTCAATTGCACACCGTTCAATTGCCCACGAGCAATTGCGCACAGTTCTATTACGCACATGGTGTACACACACACACACACACACACACACACACACGAGGGGGGGGTGCAAGGGGGGCCCTCGGCCCCCCTCCCGCACCCCCTCCGCCGGTAGGCTGGGTGGACCTCGCTTTATGAGAACTGTGCGCAATTGCTCGTGGGCAATTGAACGGTGTGCAATTGAACGGTGTGCAATTGAACAGTGCGCGATTAAACGGTGTGCGATTGAACGGTGCGCGATTGAACGGTGCGCAATAGAACTGTGCGCAATAGAACTGTGCGCAATTGAACCGTGTCCAATCGAACCGTGTCCAATCGAACGGTGCGCAATTTTTTGTGTCTAATAGCACGGTGTGCAATTGCAACGTGTGCAATTGTACTGTGCGCCAGTGAACCTCTCCCTTTTCAGCATGGTAGAGAATACTCTTCTGTGCTGGATTTTAAGGGAAAAATGGGGGTAAACTTTTCAAATGAAAACCTTGTACAAAAATGACAATAATCGATAAGGTTTAAAAAGGCGAATCCCCAATAACCTAAATCTTTTATTCTCGTCGTGGAAATTGTGGTCACTGTAAATTTTTTATGATTGATACTCTTTGTAGGCTATTTACAAAAATTTACTGTAGTTGTAATTTTCAGGATAAGCATATAAAATTATAGATCGTTGGATTCGTCTTTTCAAATCTTATCTATTGGTGTTATTTTTATATAAGGTTTTTATTTAAAAAATTTGACTGCTTTTTTTCCCCTTTAAAATCTAATATGGAAGGATACGGGTCTATCGCACTGGAAATCATCTCAAAGTAATACCATTGAAGCACATGTTCTGATTTTCCGTCTAACTTTTGATAGTTTCCGAGATATTAATATGGACAAATTGGTGGAACAGTACACGTAAAAAAAAAATTGCTGGAAATTTTTTGCTGTCGTAGCAAAATCTGTCCGTTATTATATGGACAGCAAAACGATTAGTTAAGAGTACTAATCACTATTTGCTGGATATAATTTTGGATTTTGCTGGATTTTGCTCAGCTGATAGGATCCTTAGTATCGTGTTGTTCAGCCATCCAATACAGTTGGGGACATGTCGAAAGGGAAAAATACTTAGCTTTCTTAAAGTCAAATGGCAATTACGATGTGCATATGCAATTGAATCAAACTTTACAAGATGACTTCTCTTGGTGGGAATCAAATATTTTATACAGTTTCGAGTATTACTAGGCGTGAATTCAGTTAGGTTATCTTTTTAGACGCTTTCCTCACGGTTTGGGAGTTTCGTGTGCAACAATAGGGCTCATGGTCTCTGGAGTGAATCCGAAAGGCTACATCACATTAATTACTTAAAGCTTTTATCAGCCTTCTTTGAACTTAAATGTTTCGCCAAAGATCTTAAAAATTGTAATATTCTGTTAAGAATTGACAACACCGGCGATTTTTTATATAAATCGTATGGGTAGTATAAGATTAAAGAAAACTCAGTGATCTTACTAAGACCATTTAGGAATGGTGTAAAGAACGCGAATTATTCATTTTTGCGTCTTATATTGCTTCAAAGAATAACGCTGAAGCAGATTTTGAATCCAGAAGATTAATAGAAAAAAATAAAAACTAATGCAAGGATTATGTGTCCTGGACAAGAGATCAAGGTTCAATAGCGGTCGGTGCTGTTACTATAAACTGGAATAAATTTTTCTTTTATGCTTTTCCACCATTTATACTGGTTACTAGAGTCTTACAGAAAATAAGATCGGGAGGAGCTAAAGGTATAGTTGTGGTACCACGATAGCCAGCACAGCCGTGGTTTTCCTTGTTAATTTTAATGCTGGAATGAGATATGTTAAGACATTTAAGGCCGAGAGTAATACCTTACTTTTACCCAATAGAGAGTCATATCCGCTCTGGAAGTCTCTTACCCTGGTGGCCGGGAAGTTATCAAGGAAGAGGCGTTTTAAAAGAATCCATAACAATTACTATGGCTTTCTTAAGCGAGTCTTTCTTTAAGCAATATGATTGCGCATTGAAAAAATTATGTTTTGTGAAGATAAGGGTTTATCCCTTTATGACGCTAAAGTAGCAAACATCATTAAGTTTTAAACTAAAGAATTTGATAACGAAGCATCTTACGAATCCCTTAACGGCATGCAATATGCTATTTCTCTCATCCTAGGCCCAGAAGTGGGACAAAACGAGATTATTAAAAGGTTTTTCACAAAGGGTTGTCAAAATTAAGACCTCCTAAGCCTAAATATGATTTCACGTGGACCCAAGTATGGTTCTTGATGATTTCAGAAACTTACAAAATGATGACTTAGCCTTAGATATCTTAAGTAAGAAATTAGTGAAACCCGCATCAGACCACGGATTGAAATTGCGATTAGATTCAAATTTGACCAATCAGAGTAAAGTTTACTAAACTTGAGATTAGTTTTCTTTATTCTAATTGATTATATTTCAATCCAATCTCAATCCGTAGTCTGATACGGGCTTAATGTTATTAGCGTTAGTAACTAGCCAAAAAATTCAAACTTTGTTATTAATTAATATAAAAAATTTAATTGCCAAAGAGGTATAAATAGAGATTAAAATTCCGGAGATAATTAAAACCTCTAAGCCCGGAAAAAATCAACCTGTTTTAACTTTGCCTTGTTACAAGGAAACCTTTGAACATCCTAGTTAATACGTTTCAGTGTTATCTTAAAAGAACAAAAGAGCTTAAAAAAGATACAATGAGTCTATTAATCTCATTCAAAAAACTGTTTACGAAAGTATCAACCTAGACTATTAGCCGATGGGTAAAAGATATTTTGCATAAAGTGGCGTACTCAGATATTTTTTCAGCGCATAGTACTAGGCATGCGTCTACGTCTGCAGCGAAACGCAAAGGTATTAACATTGACATAATAAGAAAATCGACAGGTTAGACAGAAAGATCAGCTACTTTCAAAAAATTCTATGATAGACCCATCGTTCAAGACTTATGAGTATTTGGGCGAGCAATATTAGATAAGTAGGAAAAAGATAAATAAAACTATGTTTGATATTGCTTATTATTTACATTTAAGTCACAGTAAACACTTATTTTATAATTACATAGCCGTAGCCAACTTTCAACATCTACATGTTATCTTGAGGAAGAGGCGCGAAATACAATTTAATGATTAAACTTACCTGTAAGTGAAGTTCTATCATAATTGTATAAAGCGCCTCTTCCGGAAGATAGATCCCTCCCTATACCCATATCCAACATTTCTGGACCCCGTAACTCTTATAGGGCTACGGCTAAACTTTGAAAAGAATGACGGATTGGGCGTAAACACGAGAGGAGTCCCCTAGGAAGGAGAAAAACGTTTTGTTTCAGCTTCAAAGATTGTGGCGTCCACGGCATAGAATGCGGAGTACTACATGTTATCTTTCAGAAGAGGCACTTCATACAATTATAATAGAGCTTCACTTACAGGTGAGTTCGTTTAATCATTAAATTAGTCTAGATATACCAATATGGTACCTAAGCTCTCTTTATGACTAATAAGTGAACTAATAAAATATTTATTTGCTTATTATACTGCTCTGCCACCATATTAACGTCATTCTATACTATAACAGGTATCATCCCCAACATAAAGGTGAATACAGCTCATGGTAAAAAAAAATTATTTTTTACTATTTGATGTATCCTACATATTAATGATATTTTTTCACTAGATCCTGGGATAAATCTCGCGGACACAAATTAATTTTTTTTAGTACCTTCAAGTAGGAGCTGTTTAAAAAAATATTTATAATATTCATAATCTTTACAGAGATCTTATATTATTATTTAATTGAATTATTGTAGTCAATATTTTAATAATTAAAGTTTAATTGTGACCATGTCAAAAGGAACAGATAATTTAAATGATTTTTCGAATCCTAATAGTTAAATGACTAGAAAAAATCCGAGAAAAATAAACTCGCATAAAAGCTGCTTTTTCTATGAATACATAGTTTTTTCGGATAATTGTAGATAAATGAACTTTTATGCGGGCTCACCGATTTTTTAAATATTATTATAAACATTTTATATATAATTATTGAAATATTGACTACAATAAAACAATTAAATAATAATATAAAATTTCTGTAAAGTTTAAGAATATTATTGATATTTTTTTAAATAGTTCTACTTAAAGGTACCAAAAAAATTGATTTATATCCGCAAGATTCACCCTAGGGTGTAGTAAAAAAATATCATTAATGTAGGACACATAAAATAATAAAAAAATTTTTTTTTACCATGAGCTGTATTCACCTTCATCTTGGGGATGATACCTGTTGTAGTGTAAAATGACTTAATAAATTAATATGGTAGCAGAGCAGTATAATAAGCAAAAATATTTTATTAGTTTACTTATTAGTTTATAAAGACAGCTTATAGGTACTATAGTGGTATATCTAGAGACGTAGACTAGTAAATAATTTTGGCTTTATAAATCATATTTTTTTCTCATTTAATGGTTATTTATTTTTGACATCGTACAATACAATCCACATAGCATGTAATATAATAACAATATTACAGCAATGTTATTTTTCCATTGCAATATTACAATGAAATATTGCTAAAATATTACTGATATCACAGTAATATTAAAATGTCCGCAAAAATTAATCACAGTAATATAATGGTGACATATCACAGTTGTATTACTGTAATATTTGTGATATTTATGTAATATTTATATAATATTACGAAGAATTAATCCGTTTTAATGAATTTTATTAAATTTTATTGAATTGTTATTTTAAAAATAATATTGTTACACACTTTGCTATTTAGGATGCAACAATACTTATATTGCAACAATATTGTATATTGCAGAAATATTACTGTAATATTTCAATGTTATTTATAAACGTGTAATAGATCAGTGATATTTCTGTAATATTTTACTGTAATACGTAATATTTCGACTATATTGCAATATTACTGCAATATTTATGTAATATTAGATACGTGCTATGTGTGGAAAAAACTTGTTTTCCTGATAATCCTAAGGAAGCCAAAAAGCTTTAAATTTATTGACCCTTCTCCTTTAATGAAGGGTTTTGCAGGGAAAACTTCAAGTTTTAACATAGAAAAATAAAAAAATTTATTTAAGTTTTTTTTGTGCACGTGCCACGTCCACAAAGTGACAAAAAAGATTTCCATTTCATCAAACTCGTCGTTTTCTGTGCGTTCAAATTACCATAATTAAAGAAAGTAAAAAACAGTTGCTACCTTTCAAAAAGTAGAGATTTCAAGCTTCAAAGTTCTCAAAACTTTTTTTTAGATTTAAATTCCAATTTTTTAAAACGTATTTTATTACATGTGTCATTGTTTTTAATCATGTTATGTTAACTATGTTATCATTTTAGTAATTCTATTTATTTTAGGGACGACCTCACCGATATCAATGACCTTGACATATGTTGTCGAGGTCACCCTCCTAAGTGACTTTCAGAAGGTTATAGCTGTCGCTTGTTGTTTACTAAAAAGTTATTAACAAAAAAGTGAAAAATATAGCAGTTATTTTGAGTATTGAAAGGCATAAACGACTAATATGTATGTGAAAATAGTATACATACAAACAAACGAGTCATTTAAAGCAGCAAATTGTTAGTATTTTAAACAATCTTTTTTTAAAGCAGAGAATAGTTAGTATAGAAAAATATATATACAATTTTATGTGTTAGAAAGCATAAATATAAAGTATTTTGTGCTTTAACCATAATTGTATGATTATAATTGTAAACTCTCTCTCTCTTTCTCTCTGGTGAATTTGTAAGGTTTCTGGAGGATATAGTAGAGGAATTAATAATTAAGGGAGATTGTATGGTAATAGGAGATTTTAACATAGATTTTATGATACATTCGTTCTATACAAGAAAGCTACAAACAATAATGCAGAGTTTATGTATGAAACAGTATGTTAATAAACCGACAAGAGTTGTGAGGAGTAGACAAACAATGATAGACTTGCCTTTTTTTAATAATAGAGTAAGAGTACAAGTAGTTCATAAGCCTAAAATAACAGATCATGCGTGATTAAGAGTCGAATTTAATGCGAGTAAATCCGAGAATAAATATAAGGAGTTCAATGGTAGGGATTATAATAAATTTAATATAGATGAATTTATTAGTTTCATAGGAGAGAAAATGGAGCAAGACCAAGATATAGATGTCGATGTCAATGTAAAAGTGAAGAAATTTGTTGACAATATAGTAGATACGCTGGACATTACAGCACATAAAAAAAATTTTCGAATTCCAAAAATATGGGAAGGAAAGAAATGGTACTCGGACGAGATAAGGGATGCAGCGGCTAGGAGAGATAAAGCATATAGCAAAGCGTTGTACGACGATACGGATCAAAATTGGTTACAGTTTAAAATTGAAAGAAATGCAGTAGTTAAATTAATTAGGGTAAAGAAAAAAGAATATTATGAAAGTATGATAGACTGTAATAAGGAAAACCCTACGGCTATGTGAAAAACGTTGAAGAAAATAGTAAAAGGAGAACCAATGAGTACTAAAAAAGTTGAGGATGTAGATTTGGAAATATTGGGCAACACTGAAGGACAAAATATAACGGATAAGTTTAACATGTATTATACACAAAGTATTGATAGTATGATAAAGTCCATAAATGTATATATACCTGAAGATACAAATGAAAGAATCACTAATGATATATAAAGTAAAGAAATTATGGAAAATTTCGAAATGATTAGCATAGAGGAGTTAGAGAAAATTGTTATGGAACTACCAAAGAAAAAAGGCACAGAAGAGGGAATAAGTAGTGATATATTAAAAGCGTCGTTTCCGGTGATAAAAGATAAATTCATTGATGTTATAAATAGTTCGTTAAGAGAAAAATGTTTCCGGATGACTGGAAAACATCCACGATTGTACCGATCCCAAAGGTAGAGAAAGCTAAAAAGGCGAGTAAATATAGGCCTATTAATGTGCTCCCAATATATGAGAAGGTGTTAGAATTAGTAGTTAAAAAACAAATTAAAGCGTATTTAGCAAATAATAGTATTATAACAGAGCATCAGTCGGGATTTAGAAAAAAAAATTCCCGTGAAACGGCGATTCAAACAGTTATAAATGAATGGAAATTGATAATTAGTGAAAGAGATATGATAGGGATAATTTTTATGGACCTTAAGCGAGCATTTGAAACAGTAGATAGGAAAAAGTTAATAGAGAAACTATATTAATATGGAATTAGAGAAGCGGTGTTGGAATGGTTAGTCATATCTAAAAAATAGAACACAGCAAGTTCGATTTAACGATCAAAGGTCAAAGTTATCAAACAGGGAATACGGAGTACCGCAGGGATCTGTGTTGGGACCGTTGTTGTTTATTATATATATAAATGATATAATTAAAGTCCGACCAAAAGGATGTAGTATAAAAATATATGCGGATGATACAATAATATATATGATTGGAAAAAGCAGTGAAGAGATAGAAAGAAAATTAAATATAGCTTTTTCTAAAGTAGAGCAGTGGATGAATATAAATAAGTTAAAAATGAATGCAGGGAAAACAAAATACATGATAATTAGAAGTAAAAGAAAAGAAGTGAGGGGCAGTATTATGTAAAAATGTCTAAATGGAACAGAGATAGAGCGAGTGGAAATGATGAAATACCTAAATATAATTATTGATGATGGACTGCGATTTGAAAACCACTGTGATTATATGTTAAAGAAAGTAGGGAAAAAAACGAGTTTTCTAAATAGAATAGGTATATCGCCATATATAAGATGTATTATATATAAGACAATTGAAAAACAATGGAAACAATTCAAGAAGGAGGCATAGTCATAGGTAATAAAAAAGTATAGACAGTTTCGTACGCAGATGATGTGGTATTACTAGCAAACAACGAAGTGGGAATGAAAGAGATGATAAAAAAATTCAAAAAATTTATAGAGCAGAGAGGCTTAGAATTGAATGCAGAAAAATCGAAGTATATGAGA
This sequence comes from Leptothorax acervorum, assembly GCA_035220615.1. NCBI lineage: Eukaryota > Metazoa > Arthropoda > Insecta > Hymenoptera > Formicidae > Leptothorax > Leptothorax acervorum. Next base: position 160,952 of record JASTWQ010000269.1, on the reverse strand, counting down.
GGAAAAAAACCTGGAGGAAGGAAAAAGAAAATTAAAATCACATGGAATGGCGAAGAAATAGAAGAAGTAAAAGAATTCAACTACTTAGGATATACTCTACAAAAAAACAATGAAAACGAAGCCCATATAAAAAACCTAACGAAAAAAGCAAAAGCAGCACTAGGAACAGTATGGGGAATAGCCGAAAGGAGCTTCAAAGAAAATTTGAAAAAAAGGATGTATCTGTTTGATGTACTAGTTGAGAGCGCAATGATGTATGGAGTAGAAATATGGGGCTGGAAGGAATACAAGGAAATTGAGAGTATACAAGAAAGATATATAAAATGGACATTGAAATTAAATAGAACAACCCCAAACCATATGTTACATCTAGAAACGAAAAGGAAAAAAAATTGCAAGCAGAGCAGGCAAAAGAGCAATAAAATATGAAGAAAAGATATTAAAAAGTCAAGGAAATGAAATACTCAAAGAATGCATAAAAGTGAAAAATAAGTTTATAATGAATGTAGAAGCAAACAAAAGGAAGAACAGCAGAGAAAGATGGAAAAAAACGCGAAAAGAATTTCTAGAAAGAAGAGGATGGTCCATAGAGCATTACTTCAAACATAAACTCTTGAGAGAAGAAAACGTAGCAGAACAAGCAGAAAAGATAGGCAGGTGCATTGAAAGGCAAGAAAATGAAGAAAAATTAAGAAAATCAAGGTTTGCGAAAGAATATAAGAGAATAGCACCACAAGCAACAGAGACTCTACAATATCTGATTAATCAAAACAATAGAAGAAATGAATTGAAACTGAAAGCGAGATTCAGACTAGGCACAGAGACAAGAGCTGGTAGATACTGGATGGAAGAAGAAAACAGAAAACGTAGACTGTGTATGGAAAAAGAGGAAACCTTAAAACATGTATTCGAAGAATGTAAAATAACCGGAGAGAAAGAACAAACCTGGATACGACAAATCACTGGAAAAAAAGCTTTAGTAAGAATGTCAGAAATAACATGGAAAAGAAAAGCAAAAAAAAAAAAGAAGAAAGGAACAATAACGAAGAAGAAGCCAACCTTTAGATTAGGAATAATCCATATGTAAAAATTACTGTAAATATAGAGTAGGGTTGGAAATTTTAAAAAGACAAGACGACTAAAACCAAAAACTGAATAGATTGCACATAAATGAATTATATTGTTAAATGTATATAACAATTTTGTTAATAAAAGTCATTATTATTATTATTATATAAGACAATTGTGGCGGCCGCCGACCGCACAATCATAAGTTCCTACGGAACAGCAACCCGTGGTACACAGGCCGATCGATCAGTTCCCACTATACGCGCGCAGCCAGGCTGTCGCGCCCCACCACGCGCGCGCCGACCGAGCGCTCGAGTGGGGCCTAACGCCGCGTGCCGCAAGCACGGAGAGAGTTCTCACCGATAGATGGATGGCTTTCTTGGAATTAAAACGCGACCAGGGTCCCTACATTAGGCCCGCCGGCGAGAGCTCATCATCAGTTCACGGAGCAGGTGGCCACAAGTTGGATCGACTACCAGAGCTACTGCCGTGAGCTTTTTGAGGAAGTACGAAAGGAACGCTGCCTTTCCGGAGAAAACAACGGACGACGAATCCATGCCAATCGCTGCCGACGCATAAACCAGTGCAGCCGCAGGACCAACCTGCAGCGTAGAAACTCATCGCTCTCAGTCCACCGCCAACGCAACTCACCAGGCCGCCACGATACCTGCTCGCAGAGGGAGACATTCGAGTTCGACGCAAGACCTCTCCTCACTGGAAGTTCGACGTGCCACCACGGCTGTCGCCGTTGCCGCTGTCACCAGGAGACTGGTGTGAGAAGGGGACACAGACCGTTCCCCCATCACGGATCCACAGAGGCGTGCAGAGCGAGCCGCTTCACAGCCAACGAGCGGAACAAACCGACAGCGAGTGGGAGACTCCCACCATCGAGCACTCAACGCAGACGAACAGCAGCTGGGAGACGCCGGTACATAAAGCCCATATCAGACTAGCGGCTCGCGGCCGCGATTGCGATTGCGATTTCGTCTTTAGACCAATGAGAAAGAAGCTGCTGGCAATTCGGGCATTTATCATTGGTCAAGAGACGAAATCGCAATCGCAGTCGCGGTCGCGAGCCACTAGTCTGATATGGGCTTAAGGCGGATCGAGAGACGCAGACGGACACTTTATTGCCAGCGACAGACAAGCGACATGAACCGACAGCGACACCGAACGCTCCTATACACCGCCAGGGACACCGCCGGCTTGGAGAAAACCCGGACGCTGGGGAACACGACAGCCTCTCCACCGGACTCGTACACAGTCGTGCCTGCTGTGGAGTGAGCGTCCGTCGTCGTAAGACGGAACCAATCGGCCCTTTTCAGGGCCACATAATACTTCCAATCGGCCCTTTTCAGGGCCACGTAATATCTTCAATCGGCCCTTGTCAGGGCCACATATATATCTACATATCTAACTTGTATGGTCATAGAACCTGTATATAGACTTGAATAAACTGTAAATAGTGTACAGCATAAAACCAACGTCTCGCCTGTTACGGACCACTCGACATTGCGACTCCTTCCTTTCTGCGAGCGAACAATCGGCAAGCGAGCCGAATCTGCGTGGCCATAGCGCCATAACAATCATAGCACCTCACTTTGAGTTTTGCGCGACACTGCTAGTCAATATGGGAGAAACACAGCTAGGGAAGTTGCAAATAGCACAAGATCGAGCTATGCGAGTGATACTACAATGTGATAGGCGTACCAAAGTGGAGCATATGCTCCAAACGCTACAATTTATGTCAGTAAAGCAAAGGCTGTATTATAACACTTGCATATTTATTTATAAGATTTTTAATAGCATGTTACCCGAACAGTTAAGAAATAGGCTGCAAGTAGTACAAAGTATGAGTGGAAGACAAACACGCCAGGCTGAGGACATTGCGATACAATTTTGTAAAACTACGAGCGCACAAAAGAGTGTGTTCTATGAAGAAGTTAAGATGTAAAATGCATTGCCAGCCGAGATAAAATGATGCGAACAAATTAAGACGTTTAAACGAATGTTAAAGGAGTATATCGGAACTATGTAAATGATTTGTATTACAAATAGCTGAGGAAGCTAATATAGATCAATCGATCAATCAATCAATTAATCAATCAATCTCTCTCTCTCTCTCTCTCTCTCTCTCTCTCTCTCTCTCTCTCTCTCTCTCTCTCTCTCTCTCTCTCTCTCTCTCTCTCTCTCTCTCTCTCTCTCTCTCTCTCCCCCTCTCTCTCTCTCTCTCTGGTGAGTACCGCATGTTGCTGCGTTTCCTTGCTCTGGCTTTCGGCGAACTCCATCTCTGCCGTAAACTGCCTTCGGGCCGTTTTGTTACAGGTTTAAGCAGGTTTTTTGTTGCTTGTTAAGATAGATATTTTATCTTTCTTTGCTTGCAACCGCTGTGCTGGATATCTTCGAGTGCAATTTCACTTCCCATTCTAACCTCACTTTCGCCTGATCTTGGGTTAGCGCATAAATTACCATCTGATTTGTTCATGTGGCGACATCTGTGGGCTTTGATACACACCACCAACTGTTACCCTCTGAACTGCTGCTCTGTATTTTGGTTCTACTTCTCGCTGTGGTCTAATCATCTACAATATCATGTCACAATTAAGGAGCAATGACACAACGAATGCGCTTTTACGTCAGCTGGTTGAGGAGAAGAAGTTGTTCAATGCGCGATTCTCCGCATCTGTTGAGCCGTCCAATGTGGCCACATCATCTACCATGCCACAATTAAGAAGTGATGACGCAACGAATGCGCTTTTACGTCAGCTGGTTGAGCAGATGAAGGCGTCGGACGCACGTTTCTCCGCTTTTGTCGAGGACCAGCGGCGCACGAACAGTAGTCTTAACGATAAGCTTAACCAGCTAAACAGTATAGTGAAAAGTGTCGACCGCAACAGTCAGCGTATTGCTGAGTTGGAGCAGCAGTGCGCTGCTCTCACGAATGAAGTGCGCCGTTTAAAGAGCGAATTAAAAAGCGAATTAAAAAGTGAATTAAAGAGCGAACTAAAGTGTGATTTAAAGAGTGATCTTAGTGGTCCTCATCTTGCTTCGCAGCCTTCCGCGTCTCGAGTCTTGCGAACATCGGACATTATTATTTCCGGGATACCGGGTTCTCTGACTGGCACATCAGTACAGCTCGTCTCTAGTGTTTTTCGTGCGCTGGGTACACCGCAACTTGTTTCTGATGTTCTCGAGACTCGTGACGTGGGGGGTAGCGGCGTGTCTGCGATGTCTGTGATGCGTGGCGCGGCGCCTAGCACTGTTTCTGTCTCCAATCGTGCTGTCACTGCTGTTAGACAGCGATCTATAATTGTAGTACTTAAGTCTCAACAGATTCGCGACTATATTCTCAGTGCTATGCGCCGCAAACGTCGACTAACTATTCTTGATGTTTTCTCTAAAGATCTCCCTGGCCAAATTTATATAAACGAACTGCTTCCTACGGAAATTTACAAATTGTTGCGCCAGACTCGAGTTAAGGCCAGGCAGTTATCTTTCAAGCATGTATGGTGCACGAACGGAACGATTTTTGTCCGGAAGGTGCATGGTCAGCCTCCCATATTGATTGCTTCCGAGGCTGATTTAGCTGGGCTTCAATGACCCTCGGCTGATGCTGGCTGTGTTCCTTCTGTTTCCGCGACCTGGCTTCACTTATATATTTCCGACGATCTTGCTGACTCTGACATTTGTGACGGCACATGCATGCCTCTCTTATTCACCACTATATGTATATGATTTACATGCTTTTTCACTTTACGTTCAATGTGACAATCGCCTTTGGTTTAATTGTAAGTTCTACATATGCACATGTGGCCTCTCTTTTTCACCACTATGAAATATGTAATGATTTATATGCTTTTTCACTTTATGTTTAACTTAACAATTGTTTTAGTCTTAAGTGGTTATACTAGTTCTTTTGTTCGAGAGAGCACAATAACTGAATTCCGTTGATTTATAATTCTTCAGCAGTATTTCAGATAATTTCACTTTTCAACGAAATTCTTAGCTTTATATTCTTAGCTGTATATTTCGCTACTTATTTGTTTTTGCTTTGCGTACTAGGATATTTCCTGCTACTTATTACTAAATTAAACCAAATTACGCGTTGCGTAATTTTAATTTAGTTCTCAAGCTTTACATTCTTAGCTTTATATTTCGCTACTTATTAGTTCTTGCTTTGCGTATCTGGATATTTCCTGTTACTTATTTTTAGTACTATTTCTTACTTCTATTGTATTTCATTGTTTTTATCTGCTTTTATTGTACCTTTGCCCTTTAGCTTATGCTCGGGCATAATAAACTTAATCAATCAATCAATCAATCTCTCTCTCAGGGTCAAATTTCAAAAAAGCCAATTTTTGACCATAAATAACTCCCAAACGGGTCTACGTATCGACCTCTGATTTGTGCCAAAATTTTTATTTTTTATGCACTTTTAAACGATATCCTACATTATGGGGAGTTTCGTTTAAGAAATTAAACGTGACTTTCATGTGACCTTCGAAACAAACTGGCCAAGGTCAAATCATTGCCACTATATTATGTCCCCCTTGAAACCATACAACTTTTGTCTGAAACATTTTTTTCTAAAACTATGTGATATCAAGATATGTGACTGTTCAAACTAAAATGAGACACCCTGCATATACGTTTATATATTAATTATTTACAATTATACTAACAATAAGTTGCAATCATGTCTTTTGTTGCAAAAAATATATACACTCTTTATAAGATTCTTAACACTACAAAATGCATGATATTAGTACAAAATTAGCATTAAAAAAGAAAAGTAAAAAAGGCGCCAAGTACACGCGCAGTGTATGTTGCAAATTTAACCCAAGTGGTAGTAGCTTTAATTCTCCTTAACAAAATTATTATGACACAAAATTACGTTACCCTAACTCAACCAAAGTGATGTATTTTTAAAAAACGTATGAAATTTTTAAATTGCGCCAATTACATACATATTTCTTCAAAAAATAACTATTGTGCTTTTATAAAATTAAACCCGTCACAGTATTTTTATTAAAAAAAGAAAAAATAAAACTGAAGTGGTATGTATCTTTGTATTCCTGTTCAAGGGTCTTTCTATTCCAACCCAAGTAATAGAAGCTTTAAGGGCTCAGACACAATGAGAGAAATAAGGAACAAGGAATAGGAATTCATAGCCGCATCTTATTTCAATACACGTGTATCGAAATAATGCGACTATAAATTCCTATTCCTTGTTCCTCATTCCTCTCATTGTGCATGAGCCCTAATTCTCTTTAAAAAGATAATAATATTATAAAATTGCGTTACCTTATTCGACCCAAATAATATGTAAAAATTAATACAAAATTAAACATTTATTTTAAAAAAATATGAATTAAAAATTTATATCTACATTTAAAAAATTTTTTAAATTTTAGTTAAAAAAATTAGCGCTGCTAGATTTTTAAATATCTAAAAGCAATAAATAATTAATTTAAAATATTCGATTAATAATTACAATGTAAATATAGAAATACTTTCACACATTAATTGAAAGTATTTTTCCATTTATAGAAATTGTTTCACTAATATAATAATATAATAATCTGCTTAGCAGCGCCAAGTATTTTTAACTAAAATTTTTTTTATTTTCTATTAATTTTTAATTTTTATTTTTTCTTAATGTTCAATTTTGTATTAACTTTTACATACTTTGGGCTGAGTAAGGTAACGCAATTTTATGATTCTATTATTATTTTTTAAGAAGAATTAAAGCTACTACCACTTGAGTCGGAATAGGAAAACCCTTCAATAGAAATACAAATTACGTACTACTTGGATTTTATTTTATTTTATTTTTTATAAAGATACTACCGCTTGGGTTTAATTTTTTAAAAATACAATAATCATTTTTCGAGGTGATATATATGTAATTGGCGCAATTTAAAAATTTCATACATTTTTTAAAATACATTACTTTGGTTGAGTTAGGTAATGTAATTTTGTGACATAATTTTGTTAAGGAGAATAAAAGCTACTACCACTTGAGTTTAATTTACAACATACACTGCTCATGTACTTGGCGCCTTTTTTTACCTTTTTTGAAAAAGGTTTTGTACTGATAGTAATTTACTCAGTTCATATATAAATGTTTACATATGTTTTTCATGCATTATTATATATGACGCAATAGCAAATCGTACAAGTCATTTTTTAAATTATTTTAACAAGATAGTAAAAAAACAACTAGAATTTGTCGTCTGTTTATATATTAATATATACGAGTAAATATGCATTTATTATGTAATATACAGAGTATTATAATATTATTAGATTATTATAATTAATTAAAATTACCTGGGTTACCCATTGTAGCTCTTTATCCATTATCCACACTTTTCAACTTCACTGATGTCTATACGAGAACTGTATGAGAGTTGCGTCTGCGATAGTTCACATGTTTGTGAAATGAAACTGAAGAAAAACATGATGTCGTTATCGTTCTAGATAACCTTAGGTTATGCAAATTATACAATACATATTTAGTTTCTTACTCCATGATAAATGAGGATTAATATGTATTCTTATAACAGATAGTAACATTAATATGAATCGAAATCACTATGACACTAAATTTGTATCTTTGGAAATAGAGCTAATTTTAAAATTTCTAGATCTCTTTCTATAAAAATAGGTTGAAAATTATTTCTAATTTACTATAATTCTAGGATTTAGACGAAGTATCTAAATACAAGAGATAGGAAGATATTACCTTTCCAACACATATTAACTATAATAAATAATGAGTTTTTGACAAGCAAAAAGTCATATAAATTCTTACCTACATTTCGTTATAAATTATACATAAAATTTTGCGTCACAATTTAGGCTGCGTTTCGATATTCACTGCCAGTACTGAAAATCTACAGTTTACGTCACGTACACTATAGATTTTCAGTACTGGCAGTGAATATCGGGACGCAGCCTTAAGATAGTTGTATCGCGACAATACAATCTAAAATTTTATGCTCTAAATCGACGTGAAAACATCCGACTATTTACGGTTACAGGCTGAAAACTTTTGGATAGTTCTGTGCTTCACACACAGAACAAAAGACTATTCTTTTATTTGTCTCCTCCAGTTGCTTCTTTACGTCGAATAATCGTGAAAATCGAGGTCTATTTATTATTGTATTTCTAAATCTACCCAAGCAGCATTTTTTGGTGAACTTTCCGACTAAGGACTACTTTTTTACTAATCACAACGTTGAAAGCGGTCCAAGAAAGTTATAAAATGTAAACTTATAATTAAAAGATAATACTAACGTTTTTTGGACGTTGTCTCAACGTCAAAATTACGACGTGCTTTTTTTATCACTTTTTCAACGTCAAATTTGAAATGGTTTAAGTCCTAATACCCGACGTTAAGTTATTTAACGTTCGCCTGACGTCATACTCTGCACCAAACTTTTCGAGCGACGTCAATACGTAATTTCCAACGTAAACCAACGTTTTGTTATCAAACGTTGTAAAACGCTAACGTTGTGAAACGTCGCCTGTGGTCATTTCTGACTAACGTTAAGAAATCGCGAGAAATGGTAACAAATTCTGCCTAAAAGAGAGTAGAGATATATGAGTGATGTGGCACGGGCTCAATTTCTTGTGATTCTTTTATGTACACTACTTTGAAATAATCCATTAAATCGAAATATCCAGAACTCGCTGTCGAAAATCAAACTTGTCAGACAAAGACGACGCAGGATCTGCGTCAAGATCTCAAAAAATTTTAATTGGCTACCCGTCGGAACACGCCCATACCCGTACGCGCTGCTATCCACGAGCAGGCGAGACACGTCCGAACACGCCGAAGTCTCGCAAGGAATGAAGGAACTCGCACAGAACATATACAAATGGAACTCGGGTCAATCGGACTGACACTTAACGCTATACCGCCATAACCATAACCTAGATCACCATAGATGGTATTGCATAGGTCGGATTTGGTTAAGATGTACGACGCATTCGCAAATCTAGTATAGAATTTTGAACTAATCGATACTTTATCGACATGTTAAGTCAGTTTGGCGACCTTGTTAAGACTTTTAGTCAATATAGGTACAATTTTGCCTACAGTGGTATACTACTTAGTTTGCAAAAGTCTGAAAAAGTTCGTTATTTTATACGAGAAGACAAATCTTAGTAGAATTTATCGCACCTATTACTACGTAAAGTTTGATATAGTGTGGAACGCTGACTTCGCCATTTTCATTCCTCAAAGAGAAAGGCAAATAATCCGCCATTTTCCAGTATATTTAGATTTATATTTTTTAACGCATTTTATTAACAATTTAAAGCATTTAAATAATATCTGTTGTTAAAGTTTTGACAACATGTTTATTCTTAAATTAATTTTGATGAAAAAAAATAAAAATCTACATTTTAAAAATTTTAGTTATTTAATAGAATATTTAGTAAATTGGAATATTTTAGAAGGGAGGATAACAATGCCTTAGACTTAAAACATTATGTATCCATACCGTACGTTAAAACTTCTAGTGAAGACTTACGACGAATTTTTAGCAATTATGGCTTAACGACTTTATACACGGTACCTAAGAAATTAGATGTTTTAATCAAAAAAGGGAAAGACATATTAGACAATAAGAAATGCACGGAGGTTGTGTACAAACTTGACTGCACTGATTGCAATGCCTGCTATATCGGGCAGACAAAAAGACATTTGGAGACCCGCATTAAAGAATATTCCGCGGATATAAAGAAGCTCCCCACTAAACATTCTGTCGTCAGCAAACATAGAACTGATTTCAGTCATAATTTTAATTGGCAAGATGTTAAAATTTTACATAGGGAACACAATCTTAAAAAACGCGAAATTTCTAAAATGATGTTCATTAAAAAACATAAAGAGTCTATTAATTCTCAGAAAGACACGGAGAATTTACCAATGGTCTATGACCGTATAATATCTTCTCTCTAAACTTTACTCTCTATGTTGTTTAATTTGCTTTATGTTTGTTTATGAAGTATGTGTCAGTTGTCCTGTTTGTGAAAAGAGACGCGCATGTCTCCTCAATAATGTCTAACTGTTCGTCTTCTCATGAAATCTCTAATTATGACAGTAATTGACGCGCAATGATTTATGTAAGTTTTTTTTTTGTACTTCACCATTGTATAAGGGTAGCATATTTAATCATATTGTTAATCATATTGTTTCAGCATTGTCAATAACGTAATAACTTGATAAGGACCCAAAACAAGGGTCGAAACGTCGTTGTAATAATAAATTTCTGCCAGTCAGGCCGATCGAGACTTACGTTTATTATTTTATTCACTGGCGAATAATTATTTTATTGTATTTTAGAAGGGATTCGTCTAATTTCGACCTATCATTTCCACATTTATCAATAAAGTGGGTTTCGTTATAAATTTTCAGTGCTAGGTTCGTGTATTTATGGCAAAATTACAATAGTATCAAAGACTGCGTAAACTATATTTTCCTCTAAAGCCATTTTATTTGTGCCAAATTGATAAGTACGTATTATGATACATTTATTACACCAATGCCGTCATATGGTTTGAATGGAAGCACGAAAACTACACCTAAAATATTACGTTGTGAAAAAATAACTTCAGGTCTAGCAGAGTGTACAAATCAAAGTTTACAAAAATTACACCAACGTTAAAACTGGTGGAAAAAATGTAACCTTAATTTAACTTATATAAGTCGAATCCCGACGTTGGTACAACCTAAATTTGATTCCCCAAATTAGTGTAAAAGAGGGTTTGAACGACGTTGCGAAAACGTTGGTTACCAACGTTAAGTGTGTTTATCTTAACGTCGGGCGGACGTCAAAATGCTGCTTGGGTAAATGGTCAATAATTTCGGATTTTTTTACTAGTTTTCCTAAAGTGTCCTTTTTTACCATATATCCGTTTTTCTTAAATTGGTTCTAATTATTAAAATTCAAAATACGATATTTTCGTATGTTTTGTGTATGAAATACATGGAAAAAAATGCAATTTTTGATTGCGATTATCTCGCGTTCGGGATGGTTAATCACTTTTAAGTTGTACAGACGTGTAGATACCACATTTATTAACATATAGTAAAAATTTTTAATTTTTCTTAAAATTTGCGATTCACACTACTACTACCTTAATAGCAATGAAGGAATAAGAGCTTTAATATTGCTATGAGAAACAATTCATGGACAAGGAGATTATTTCATTATTTTTTTTCTTATTCTTATTCCATTTTCTTATTCTATTTTTATATATTTTTATCGATTTTATTTTTTATTTTTTTACACAAAAATATACTTTTTATATGCAGAGATATTAAAATATTAGGTAATTATGCACAAAAAGGTCCCACTTTCTTATTTATATAATGTTTGTTGCTATGAATACCTTGCGTCATACTGAGCATCCCAACAAAAACACGTGGCGCTCATTGCTTATTAAAAAGTTATTAATAAAAAAAGTTTGGGTAAATATGCATATCTAAAAAGTTACACCTCATCGATTTTAACGCCACTTTAATATTTTGTAGGGGAGGTGTTTCTGAATAATTCTATGCAAGAAAAAAGTGGAGGACGGCATCAGTTTAGAAAATATAGCAAATTAAAATTTGCTTAATCGGCAGTTATTTTGAGTATTATAAGATATACATACAGGGTGTCCCATTTTAAGGACCCATTTTAATATCTCGAAAACTGAGCTTGACAGACAAAAATGTTTCGGACAAAAGTTGTACGGTTTCAAGGAGGACTTAAGATGATGACAATGATTTGACCTTGGATGGTTGTTCGAAGGTCACGTAAACGTCACCTTTAATTTCTTAAACGAAACCCTCTATTTTTTATTACATATTTTTGTAGACCTTGTCAAGACCTTTTCAAAGCACTATAATTAAGCTGTCTTTCGTAAAGAATTTCCTGAGATATTTTAAATTTTGTCGTGATATTTATAAAATATCAAGTATCTTGTAAAGTATTCATTTTTGGATGTTACATTTTAAAAGATGCACACAAATATCTCAGAAACATTGCGTTTCCTTAAAAAATGTTTTAAATAAAACATGGGCACCGCTAGCATTAGCGTTATCCGCTCAGAGCTACATAATGTACTAAATCCGACTGTGCAACCTTCCCGTGATGTACATCGGATAACGCTAATGCCAGAGGTGCCCATATTTTATTTAAAATATTTATTAAGAAAACACAGTTTCTGAGATATTTGGGGATCTTTTAAAATTAAACATCCAAAAATGAATAATTTACAAGATACTTGATATTTTATAAATATCACGAAAAATTTAAAATATCAGGAAATTCTTAACAAAAGAGAGCTTTATTATAGTGTTTTGAAAACGTCTCGACAAGGGGTACAAGAATATGTAGATAATAAAAATAAAAGGTTCCATGTAAGAAATTGAAGGTAACGTTAACGTGACCTTCCAACAACCATCCAAAGTCAAATCATTGTCATCATCTTAAGTCCTCCTTGAAACCGTACAACTTTTGTCTGAAACACTTTTGTCTGCCGGGCTCAGTTTTCTATAAGAGACTAATATACCAAAGTACATGTGTGTGCAAGGGAGGGGGGGGGGCTCCGCCCCCCAGACCCTCCTAAAGGGGTCGGTGTGGGGACCTCGCTTCATCTTACAAAGCATTGGGTGGGGGGGGGGGGGCTGCACCCCCCATGCATGCAATTTAGAAAGTACATTGGAGACGCATTGTAGATATGTCAACCGACCATGAAGGTCACAATCCTCAAACGTAAGGCAACGACTAAAGAGGAGGATTATTTTTTAAAGGAAAATTAAAGCTACTACCACTTGAGTTGGAATAGGAAAACTCTTCAATGGAAATTCAAAGAAGCTACCCTTGGATTTTGCTCAAGGGGGGGGGGGGATATAAGACAGTCCCCGGATTCGCGAAAGGTCTAACGAGATGACAAGGTTCAAAGGACCAGAGGGGGATATGGTCTCCTCGCGACAAATCAACGACAAATTAGCAATTCGGGTGCACAATGCACCAAGAAACGAGCGAAAACGAAAGCGAAGCGACTCACCGTATCGTTGCCCCCGCGCCCTTTTGGGGGAGCTCTTTCTGCCGGTCTCGTCCTTCCCTCTCGGCAGCGGGCCCACCGTGATAGCGGGAGGAGCAGGCAGGCAGGCAAAGGGTTGAGAAAATCAAGCGTGCAATAATGGCAGGCAGGCAGACAAGCAAGGCAGGCAAGGCACGACACTCTTATAACTTGTGCACTCGTCGACGACAATATAGAACGTGTGCTGTCTTTCACGATGGACTTGTGAGTGCGTAGGAGCACTTTCCTTTCGCGTTCCTGCGAAGAGGGGCTCAAGCGAGCATCAATCGTCCTTGTAATTGAGTAGGTGAGTCGCGCGAATATTGACAATTTACTCGATAGCGATCCGCCAACGTTTCGCGCAAGTCACCAAGTTAGAAATCAAATTTACCGACGGTAACATACTAATAGTAATTACCCGAGAAACAAACTATACAAGTAAATGATTTTCAAACTAACTTATTAACTAACTTAATAACTCCTATGTACGACGGTGAGCGCCAAACAGATTTTATTTCCTTTTTTTTTATAAAGATAGGTACTACCACTTGAATTTAATTTTTTAAAGTATAATAGTCATTTTTATTTTTTGAGGTAATATATATGTAATTGGCGCAATTTAAAGATTTTATACATTTTTTTGAAAAATACATATTACTTGGGTTGAGTTAGGTAACTCAATTTTGTGATATAACTGTATTAAGGAGAATGAAAGATACTACCCCTTGGATTGGATTTACAACAAACACTGCGCACTGGGTGTACTTGGCGCCTCTTTTACCTTTTTTTAAAAAGGTAATTTTGTGCTGATACCATGCATTTCGTAGTGTTAAGTATATTATAAATAGTATATGTATTGTTTGCGACGCACGGGAGGTTCCAGGTTCAAACCTTGGCTGGGGTAATATTTTTTTGCAATAAAAATTTAAACTATTTAATTTAGAAATTACATCAACTGACCAAAACCCATGGTCGAAATTAATAATGTCTCGACGATTGATCCGAAAATGTGCTGTGTGAATCCGACAAATCAAGTTGGCTCACAGTTTTTTCAATGTTCATATCGGAAAGACGTTATATATTGCCAGTCACGGTCGATTTAAATTACTTTAATTGTTATTCTATACTGGCGAAAGAAATTTATTATTCTGTTTATTATACACCGTCGACCGAAGAATCGGTGCTCCATCTTATAGTTGTTATTGCGATAAATATTACCACAGCCCCAGTGGTCGAATTGGCACGACACCCGCACGGTATACGGGAGGTTCCAGGTTCAAACCCTGGCTGGGGTAATATTTTTTCGCAATAAAAATTTAAACTATTCAATTTAGAAATTACATCAACTGACCAAAACCCATGGTCGAAATTAATAATGTCTCGACGATTGATTCGAAAATGTGCTGTGTGAATCCGACAAATCAAGTTGGCTCACAGTTTTTTCAATGTTCATATCGGAAAAACGTTATATATTGCCAGTCGCGGTCGATTTAAATTACTTTAATTGTTATTCTATACTGGCGAAAGAAATTTATTATTCTGTTTATTTCTTTATTCATTAATCATAATATCATTAAAATTTTAATTAAATGGGAAACATGTTTTGATACCACATAGAAAGCAATTAAAAGATATAAAGAAGCTTTAAAATCTGTTTTAAAAGGAGAATACAATTTATTGGTAAAAAGTTATCGTTGTAGTTAGTAAATTGTAAATGTAACATAATAAAACTTACATGTAATAAAAAAAGTAACATAATTAACAGTGAAAAATAATAACATTTATGTAATAAGGTTTAGAGTATCACTTTGCTAATCATGGAAAATGTAAATGTTTGAAGTTGTTAATACATTGCTGGACATTATTTTATGTAAAATCTGCATCTGTCTGCATTCTTTAAAACAAAGATACAGCTGTTTAAAATTTTCTTATTATTCAGACAATTTTTCTTAATCCCTTAATTATTTGCGGAGTGATCACCAAATATATAAAATAATGTTCAGCAATGTATTAACAACTTCAGCCATTCACATTTTCAAATTTTTATGATTAGCAAAGTGATATTCTTCTAAACCAAATTCGTATTTTATTTAGGGATGTGCCGGATATCCGGTATTTGACCTATCCGGACCTTTTATTATCACCCGACCGGATAGCCAGATATCATTAGTATCCAGCAATACACGTATATCTGGCCGAAATATTATATTGAAAGTTTAGCATAATCCTCTAGGAACAAATAAATTCATCATTTTTTATTAGGTCTGCTTTTTAATGTACAATCTTTCTAAAGGTTTATTTTTAACTGAATAAATAAATCTGCTTAATTTTTTTATTTTTGTTTTGTCACTCACAATTAGCGATGCGATGCGAATCTTTCGATAGTAACATTGGGCGTGTTCAGCAAAAAAAAAAGATTAGTGAGCTCTCAGCGATTCTTTAATATGACTGGTTCTTGCCTTTAATTCTTTTTCTTCTTTCTTCTTCTTTTTCTTAAAATAGGCTATTAAGCCTGTTTTTCCATTACTACTCCTCTTGGGACGTCGATGTCCAGCTGTCCATCCAGCATTTCGGTGGTTCGCCTGGGGGTCTTCGAGATTGTGTCGGCTTTCCGTCCCGGGCTACTTTTGCGATCCGGTCTTCATCCATGCGGTCCACATGTGCGTTCCAGGCCCTGCGTCTCTGCCGCACCCACCTTACCACTTCGCACGCTTGTCTTATCTCCACGTTCGGAATTCTATCGCGCAAACTAAGTCTAGCAATAGTTCGGAGGACTTTTATTTCGTTTGTGCGGGCTATAGTTTTTGTCTTGCAAGTGTCAGTTCTGGTCTCTGCTGCGTAGGTCATAATGGGTCGGATGCAGGTTTTATAAATTCGAGTCTTGGCTGATCTGTTTAAGTTGTTATTCTTCCATATTAAGTTTTTCAAGCACCCTGATATTCTGGCGGCTTTATTGGCTTGATCTTGAACCTCTAATTTTCGATCTTGGTTGGCAGACACTGTTACTCCTAGGTATCTAAACGACATCACCTGCTCAACGATCTAGTCGTTGACAGCCAGTTTGCACCGTATGGGCTCCTTCGCTGTAGCAAGTGCCTTCGTTTTTTGGACTGAGATCTCCATGTTGTATCGTTTAGCAGTTAGGTAGAATCGGTGCAGCAGTCTCTGCAATGCGTCTTTATTTTCGAATATTATGACTGCGTCATCCACGTAACATAGTATTGTTATTTCTCCTTTATGGGTCCCATATCCATAGCCTACACTTTTTACCTCAGTCATGATTTTGTCCATGATTAAATTGAAAGGTAGCCGGCTTAAAGAGTCGTCCTGTCTTATTCCTGCCGATATGGGTACTTCCTCTGTTAGGCTGTTGTTCACGAGGATGCGGGTCGTGGTATTTCGGTTCAGTGCTTTGACTGCTTTAATTATGTCAGGAGGTGCGTTCTTCTCCCTCAGTATGTCCATTATGTCGCTTAGTCTGACTTGGTCAAATGCTTTGGTCAGGTCTATAAAGCACATGAACGCAGGTTTGTCAAATTTTATTGACTTCTCCACTACTTGGCGGATGACGAATATGGCGTCGGTCGTAGATCTATTTTTGCGGAATCCTTGCTGTTCTTCGCTGATGAGAATTAATTCTGATAGGATGGCTCCAAGTATTCGTGTAAAGAGTTTCATTTCTGTGCTGAGCAGGGTTATTCCTCTGTAGTTCTCCGGTAACTTTTTATCTTTTTTCTTGAATATAGGGATTGTGATGCTTTTCTTCTAGTCGGATGGTATCGTGCCGCTGTCGAGTACTTTTTGGAACAGTTTTGTTAGCTCGGCGTGCAGTTTGACTCATCCATATTTTATCATTTCGTTATGTAATTCATCGGGTCCGGGAGCCTTTCTGTTCTTTAGGGCTTTCGCAGTTTTTGTTACTAGCTCTATCTCGATATGGGTAGCTGTCTGGATGGTCGGCGTTATCTCCTGTTGCTGTGTTTCTTCCTGTCGATATAGTTGTCTGAAATAGTTAACCCAGGTTTCCTTTGAGATGGATTCTGTTTCGGTGTATTCGCTGATTTCCTGTTTTCTTCTGCGCAGCATCGCCCAAATTTTTTTCTGCGCTCCGTAGAGGTCGTGTTCCATGTCGGCAGTAAAGGTTGCCCAGTACTCACTTTTGATCTTCCGTATTCCTGCGTTTGCCCTGTTCCTTACCGTCCTGTATTTTTGCAGATCTGTCGGCAATCGTCCGTTCAGGTACCTCAGGTAGGCATCGCGCTTCTCCTTGGCCAATCGTTTGACCTCCGTTGTGTACCATGGTGTTGTGTTTTTGGGTGAGTTCTTATTGACTGTCCTTTTCCCTAAGGCTTCCGCAGCTGCGTTCCCTATATTTTTCTTGATTTTGTTCCAACTTGTTTCGACGTCGTCTTCGTCTCGGATGTTGTTTTCTGAGATTTTTTGAATCAGTCGGTTTTCATAAAGGGCTCTCGTTGATGTGTCTTTGAGCGATTCGATATTTAATTTTTTCCTATACACGGGTGGTAGCTTTTTCTTGAGTTGTACTGTAAGCCTCACTTTGGCCAGCATGAAACGATGGTCTGATTTGGTGTTTGCAGAGGGTTAGCGATCGCATATCAACGATCTGCGTTGGTTGCACAGCTCTGTTTGATATTATGTAATCAATCATGGAGACCTGTCCCCGCGAGTTTGACCACGTTATTTTCTCCTGTGGCTTGTGATCAAAGAAGGTATTTTTTTTTCGTAGTTTGTTTTGGGCGCAGAAGTCAATTAGTTGTTGTCCGTTGCTGTTGACATGCGGTTCGTTGAATCTTTCTTTTACCCCGTTTATTATTGCATCTCCTATCCTTGCGTTCATGTCTCCCATGATCAAAATTTTATGTTCTTTCGGGATCTTCTCTACTTCCAGCTCTAGTTCGTTGTAGAACTTTTCTGTTTCCTCTCTACTTTTGTTGCTGTCCGGTGCGTAGACGCTGAAGAAGTGTATCTTTTCTTTGCCGATATCAAGAGTAACCCTGAGAATTCTTTCGTTAACGAAAGAGGTGTCTTCAATGTTGTGCTTAAATTTTTCTTTGATGAGCATACCGACTCCTGCTGACGCACGTTTGTGTTTTTCGGGTCCGCTGTACTTGAGTATGTACCCGGGATAGGTGGTATCTCCTTTTCCTGTGCGCTTAGTTTCAGATAGAGCGCATACGTCTATGTTGTGTTCCTTCATTTCCACGAGGATCTCTTGTTCTTCTCCGTTCCATGAAAGGATGTTCCAGCATGCGCATCTGAGTGTGTTCCTTCTCCACGCTTGTTCTTTCTTACTTTTTCGCTTTGGGTTAACTTTTGAATTGGTCTTTGGATTATCCTTTGTGTGTATTGCTGGAGTCGTTACCGTTGTATCAGTCCAATTCCAAGGCTTTGTTTTGGTCCTGTGAACTAAATCTTTGTTTTACCGGGAATAGGCTGCTAACCTCGCTCCCGAACCCTCCTCCTTTTTCCGTGCTTGGGATTGGCGGTGCTGGTTCTTGAGCACTGTCCACCAATTCCTCAGCACCGGCGGAGTTCCTAAGTTTCCTTTAATTCTTCGCTGGACCTAAATGTAGAAACAAATTTTAATAAAGAATCACTGAGCGCTCACTGATCTGTTTTGTCTGCTGAACGCGCTTATTTATAATTTTTATTTAGCAATTTGGAATATTCAATTTTAACATTAATTGTTGCATTTACTCAATATTGACCTCTGTTAATATTTATCGGTTGCTCCAAAACTCTATTTGTATAAAATTTTTTTACGCCGCTTTATGGATTTTATTGCAGTTCTATAGTTCCACTAAGAATAAAAATTAAAATTATTTTAATGAGGGCCTCGATCAAGGACGAAACGTAATTTCGTCTACAAGTTCCTCTCGATCCAACACCATTTTCGAGAGATTGGCTGTTCCGCAGTCGCAATATATTTGACGGGAGTGGTTCACTTGCGCACAGTACAATTGGACACGTTGCAATTGCACACCGTGCTATTACACACATAAAGTTGCGCACTGTTCGATTGGACACGGTTCAATTGCGCACAGTTCTATTGCGCACAGTTCTTTTGCACACATGTTCAATTGCGCACATGATCAATTGCGCACGTTCAATTGCGCACATGTTCAATTTTTCACAGTTATTTCGAGCACAGTTCTCATAAAGCGAGGTCCACCCAGCCTACCGGCGGAGGGGGTGCGGGAGGGGGGGGGCAAAGGCCCCCCTTGCACCCCCCGCGTGTATGTGTGTGTACACCATGTGCATAATAGAACTGTGCGCAATAGAACTGTGCGCAATTGAACATGTGCGAAATTGATTATGTGCGCAATTGAACATGTGCGCAATTAAACATGTGCGCAAAAGAACTGTGCGCAATTGAACTGTGTCCAATCGAACAATGCGCAATTTTTTGTGTCTAATAACACGGTGTGCAATTGCAACGTGTCCAATTGTACTATGCGCAAGTGAAGGCTTCTGATATTCGACACTATCTTCCAAACTTCCAACAATTATTATCACTTATGTAATATATTTTTTAGAAATTAGTACCGGATATCCGGCAAACATCCGGTATTCGGCCGTAAAACTAAGATCTCGGATATTCAGTACATTGTTTAGGTACGGATGGCGCAGTCCATACTATTTGTCGATGGATAAGACACGGTCGTCTACGGTCGCCATTAGTGGGACCGGAAATGCCCTTCCCCTTACGCACACAGAGACGCTTCTGTCTATCCATGTGACGAGTTCGTCACGCGGGTCGAAATCGCAGCCAATCGCCGCACTGCTATACAGCTGAAACGGAAGTATCCAACTAATGGCGGACGCCCAATCCGCATCCTGCAGGGTCTATTACCCGTATTCGTAGTCTTTCCTTGAGGAATAAGGATTCCTTGTTCCTCATCCTACATTTCGTAAACCTTTCTTGGCCGAAAAAGAAACCTTATTGGCTCCCTTATCTTAAGAAAGGTCGCGAGCTTCCTTGAGGAGGCGATTACAACCTTATTAGCAGAAGATTCGCTAACGTAACCTACAAAAGTGTCTTATGAATTCTGTGGAGTGCCTTTATTACTGAGTGCTACAGTACTTATATATTGCGCAATTGAAATGGATAACGAATTTTTAAACGATTCAGATGATGGATTTGAAGATGAAAATGTGGAAAATGATATTCTGTGGCGTTTGCCAAAAAGATATATTCGTGACTGGGAAAATCTTATTGAGTTTTACGAAGGTGAGGTTTTTAGAAGACGGTACAAATTCAATAAAGGAGCTGTAATTGATATTCTATTACCACTAGTGAACGAACAGCTACAGCGAAACGATAACCGCGGACTGCCAATTCTCCTAATAATGCAGCTTTAGATAACTACGATTTTATGCAACAAGTAGCTTTCAAGTATGTATAATATAAATTTTTACTTTTGCTTGTGAAATCTTTCGTATATATTTAGTGTACTTCTTGTCCAGGTTGTTAACGGAGATATTAGAGGATTCAGTCAAGCATCGGTATCACGTATTGTTGCACGAGTGTCAACAATTTTAGCATCTCATGTAGGGCGGTACATAAACTTTTCAACAAAACAGCAGTAAAGGCAAAATATTAATAGATTTTATGAGGTAGCAAATTTTCCACGTATAATAGGATGTATCGATTGCACTCATATACGTATTGCCAATCCTGGAGGAAATAATAGACAAGTATTTCGGAATCAAAAAGGACGGTTTTTGATAAATATGCAGGTATGTCGTTCAATTTCCGAATTTAGTATGAAAAAACAGCATAAAGTGAATTAATATATTTATTGTGTGTTACAGGTTGTATGTGGGCTTCGAAGAGAAATTTTGGATATTGTTGTGAGACATCCTGGTTCAGCTCACAATGCTGTAATCTTTGATCAAAGTAGCGTTCGATGTCGTTTGAATTGGGACATCTTGACGGGATTTTACTGGGAGATAGTGGATACGCATGTCGAAAATATTCACTGACTCCTGTATTGAGGCCTGATAACGATGCAGAAATTAGATATAACAATGCTCATAGGAAGACCAGAGTTATCATTGAACAATTATTGGGAGTTTGGAAGCGTCGCTTTCCATGCTGATATTATGGTTTAAGAACAAAATTTAGTACATTAGTTGCAATTATTTGTGCTACTGCTGTTTTGCATAATATATGTATTCACCATGGATTCAAGGAAATTGAACAAGATCATATACAGAATAGAATATTCGAGGCTGTTTTCAATCGAGAAGAAGATGGCAGTGGACTTACACATAGAAGGGTTTTTATATTAAGGCATTTATCGTAGAACATATGTGTGTGTTATTTTTAAAGTCTTTAAAAACTAAAAATAATAAATAATATTGCATTGGAAGTTAAATGTTTAAGTAAGAAATCATGTGTGTGTGTGTGTGTGTAATTTGTATTTTTCAAAAAGGTAAAAAAAAGACGCCAAGCACGCGTGGTGTACCTCGAAAAAATTGAAGTAATATATATTTGTACCTCAAAAAAATTCAAGTAATATCTTTGCCTCGAAAAAATCAAAGTAATATATTTGTACCTCGAAAAAACCCGTTATTTCTTTACCTCAAAAAAACTTAAGTAACGGGTGGTATACGTAATACCTTTTGTACCTAAAAGAAATTGAAGTAATATATTTGTACCTCAAAAAAACCTAAGCAAAAAGTGGTACACGTAGTTATCTTTGTACCTCGAAAAAATCCAAGTAATATCTTTACCTCGAAAAAATTGAAGTAATATATTTGTACCTCGAAAAAATCCGAGTAATATCTTTACCTCAAAAAACTTAAAAATTGATTCAGGTGGTATACGTAATATCTTTTGTACCTCAAAAAAATTGAAGTAATATACTTGTACCTCAAAAAAATACAATATCTTTATTTAAAAAAAAATATTACAACCCAAGTGACACATCACAAAATTGTGTTACCTTTTATTCAATCCAAGTAATTATCTATAAAAAAAAAGAAATGATCTGTAAATTGCGCTAATTATAAAGAAAGAATATATATATTGTCTCAAAAAATAATTGCTGCACTACTTTGATGAAAAATCTTTACATTGTGTCAATTAGAAAAACAATGTAAAATAACAATTTTATAAAATTAAAAATTAACGCATTATAAAATTAAAATTTTTTATTTAAATCCAACAAGGAAATATAAGATATTTAAATACAGTTTATATTTGTATTCTTTAGTAAATATAACAATTTTATAAAATTAAAAATTTTTAAATTCAACAAGGGAATACAAGGTACTTAAACAATGCAAAGTTTAAAAGTTTATATATGTATTTTTTTATAAAATAAAACATTTAATTACAGACGATTACAGACAGAGGTCTGAGAGTTATAAACAATTATAACATTACAAAATAAACACGTTTTATTAAAATTAATACATTTTTCTTGTAAAAAAAACTAGGCGCTACCTGACCTCGAAATATAATAAAGTACTATAATTTTAACTAAATAAGGATAGCGATAAAAATAATTCAAGGAAGAATGCAATGGGAGTAATAATAATAATAATCATCAGCGTGTGTATGTGCGAGCGAGTGATACGGGCAGTGACGGCGAGTGATGCGACTAATAATTAAGTACAGGATAAGTTTAAATTTTTAAGGCGTGCGTTAAATATTGTGAAAGCGATTAGAATTAAGTATAGCATAAGTTAACGTTTGTAAAGCGTCCGTTATTGTAAAACAATTAGAATTAAGTATAGGATAAGTTTAGATTTGTAAGACGTGCATTGTCAAAGCAATTATGCGGAGTAGGTTTAAGATTACGTTTCTTTAGTATATGAGTTTCATCGTAAAAAAAGCTTTTTGTAATTTTAATTTGTACCTAATGTAACTCGACTTAGTACTTTATTATACATATTTCAAGGTCTAGCAGCGCCAAGTTTTTTTTACAAGAAAAATGTATTAATTTTAATAAAACATGTTTATTTTGTAATGTTATAATTGTTTATAACTCTCAGACCTCTGTCTGTAATCGTTTGTAATTAAATGTTTTATTTTATTGAAAAATACATATATAAACTTTTAAACTTTGTATTGTTTAAGTACCTTGTATTCCCTTGTTGGATTTAAAAATTTTTAATTTTATAAAATTGTTATATCCACTAAAAAATACAAATATAAACTTTGTATTTAAATATCTTATATTCCCTTGTTGGATTTAAATAAAAAATTTTAATTTTATAAAATTGTTATTATACATTGTTTTTCTAATTGACACAATGTAAAGATTTTTCATCAAAGTAGTGCAACAATTATTTTTTGAGACAATATATATATTCTTTCTTTATAATTGGCGCAATTTACAGATATCATTTCTTTTCTTTTATAGATAATTACTTGGATTGAATAAAAGGTAACACAATTTTGTGATGTGTCACTTGGGTTGTAATATTTTTTTTTAAATAAAGATATTACTTGGATTTCTTCGAGGTACAAAGATAACTACGTGTATCACTTTTGCTTAGGTTTTATCGAGGTACAAATATATTACTTCAATTTTTTTGAGGTACAAAAGGTATTACGTATATCACCCGTTAAATTTTTTCGAGGTACAAATATATTACTTCGATTTTTTCTGAGGCAAAGGTATTACTTGAATTTTTTCGAGGTACAAGTATATGTATATTACTTCGATTTTTTCGAGGTACACCACGCGTGCTTGGCGTCTTTTTTTTATCTTTTTGAGAAAAATAATTTTGTACGGATATCATGCTTTTTTGTAATATTACGCATCTTATATGAACAGTATATCTTATTTTTCGTGGTACAAAGGTATTACGTATACCACCCGTTACTTAAGTTTTTTCGAGGTACAAAGATAACTACGTGTACCACTTGTTACTTAGGTTTCTTCGAGGTACAAATATATTACTTCGATTTTTTCAAGGTACACCACGCGTGCATGGCGTCTTTCTTTACCTTTTTGAAAAAGGTAATTTTGTACGGATATCATGCCTTTTTGTAGTATTACGCATCTTATATGAACAGTATATCTTATAAACAGTCTGTACAAGATGTAAAGCTGAAGGTGTTACAGACCACTATATTTCTAAGAAAACATCAATTTAATATTTTGCTTAGTTTTTTAGAAATAATGATCTATAATCTCTTTAGTTTTACATCCTGTATATATTTTGCGACATAAGATATAATCGCAAAATGTGATTAATGCTAATGCTATAAAGTTGTAAAATCCCACCACCACCCCCTCTCCGTCTTTTATAATTGAAATGTAGTCATTGATATGTATATTAATAAAAAATGAGAGACATGTTTAATGCCTCATAGAAGATACATACCATTTTAGTTTTTTCGAGAGGTGCAAAGATAAATAATTATACCGTTTAAATTTTTTATTAATTATTTAAAAATTAAAGGTATTGCTTATGTTACGATGTACAAAAATAAATATTACGTATTACTTGGGTTTTATTTACTTTGTTAAAAAACGTAATTTCGCCCAGATATCACGCATTTTTTAGTGATACGCATCTTATAAACAGTATGTGCAGGAAGGTAATAAAGGTGTTACAGACTATTATTTCTAAAGAAACAAAAATTTTATATTTTGCTTAGTTTTAGAAAATAATAGTGTGTAACATTTTTAGTTTTACACCCTGTATATATTTTGCTACATAAAATATATGATCGTAATGTAGTGTGTGATTAATGCTAATCTTCTTGGAAGAATAAAATATTTTGAAAGGGAAATACAATTTATTGGTAGAAAATTAATTATGTTGCAGTTAGTAACAACAATAACTCTTATATGTAATAAAATACAAAGTGTATGTGGTTTCGAGTATTATGTAAAAATAAAATGTGCATCTATATTTCATAATATTGCTTATATATATTATTTCTTACCAACTTTTTCTAAAAATAATATATAAATATTTTTTGAACCGTTAGGCCATCGTGCTTTTTTTATAATTTTTACATTATCATCAACTGCAACATCATTAAATGCAATCCAAAATCTGTCTGGTCTACACATACTTATAAAGCAACCTTGTTCAATAGATTCACCATGATGAAATATAGCATTCATTACTTTATACTGCTGTTTAGCTATCGATACTGCAGTTGTTGGTATGGCAGTTAAATTAAACGTCTGTGGTATTTTCACTACTTTATTATCCTGTGATGAGAACAAAATTAAATGAATGATAACTATTTCTTTCGTCGACGTTAATTCATTTTTAAATATTATATCATTTCCTGCACACTGTTCGCATGTTTTATCATGTGACTGACACCAATGTGAAAATGTAATCTTTAATAAATCATTAAGATTATAAATTTTCTTCCTCAAATTGTTAATAGAAATTGGAACAACCATATTGTTATTAGTAGTAACTTTTGTAGTATTATCACATGATTTGCACCGAGTGGTACAAGTGACTTGATGCTCTACCAGATTTCTTATATAATCGTATTCTGTACAAATAGCAGTAAGAAATTCGAAAGCGTCTTGTTTTTTCGGTCCTTCATCATCACGACTCGTAAAACGCTCTCCTAGCTTTGTCCGTATTTTATCAGCATTCAAATTATCTATATCTAATCGTTGGTCATATTTATGCGCTAGTAGGGGAGACCGGGTCTAAACCGTCAGTTTTTTTTCGGTGCCGATTTTTAACAACAAAATAAATAATTTTAGTTAAATGTGGTAGACCATTGTAAAGAGTGAACCTTTAGCTACAAAATTTATATGGAAAATTTTTTTTTACGTCGCTTTGTTTAACCGGTAAAGAGCAAAAACGACAACGGTGGAAAAATCGAAATCTCAAAAATTCCGGGGTAAAATCGTCACTCCATAAATACATAATTCCGATTATGAAAACTGATAGGATACATTTTATTAATTATTTGGTAATAGAAAGATGCAAACATTTATTAATTAAAGTGTTAAAAAGTTTCATTATTTTGTGTTTTTGTGTGTGTGTACGGATTCTATAACTCAAGAACTAATCAACCAAATATTAAAGAAAAATATATGAAATAGGGGTAGAAAAGACTGAAAAATATTATAAAATTATAAAATTTGCCAATATTATAAAAGTCGACCTCGGGTGCTTACTGACGGATTAGCCCCAAACACAAGTTTCAGGTTTGATCGCCCATGAAATATTAGACATCAACGATAATGAAAAAACTACACTGGATTCGTGTTCAGCATGCATTACTCTTTATAATCACGTACCTCGAGATTTGGAGAGCAAATATTATTGCAGATATTACAAAATTTTCACGCGCAGAAAATTTCACTTTCACCTTCCGAAAACACGTTTGCCCTCGTAAAAATCATAACACGGCAGGTAACCTGCCGAAACTCCGTTGGTCACATGGGTACCATAAGCAGCGTTTACGATGTTAATAGCGAGTTCGCACAATATACAGGTTCCGAGATATTTGATTTGACGGTTTCACCCCGTAGACGGTTTAGCCCCGGTCTCCCCTATACATAATTCATCCGTATCAACTTTAAGCAACACTTTCCTAATAATACTTGACTGAAAGAATCATTGTAGTACTGAATTTGCGTAGCATGAAATTTTATCTTCATTTTGCAAAACAGGTATCTCTTTTTCCACAATTTTTTGCAAATCAGTACTCTGTCCAGCTTGTTGATCTTACTCTTGAACAAAACTGATTATTTTCGACAATGTCCACGGAACATCTTTTACTTTTCGGAAACGTTTTTTTGAAATAGTAATCGTTTGTGCTTGTGGCAAAAATTTTTGTTTTAACCGATTATATTTAATAATAGCTGTTTTATTTGCTGTTACAGATGAAGGATCAAAGTTAATTAAATGCAATCCATCCAGAGATGTTACTCGGGACAGCGCAACATATACCTGACCACAACTAAATACAGAATTACCTATATCCATAATAGCGTTTTGCAAGCTTAATCTTTGGCTTTTATGAACGGTTACGCCATAACTCGGAGTTATGGGAAATTGTTTTCTGATAAAATATGCTGTATCGGATACATGCAATACTTCAAACTTGACACTTACTCTTTCAATAAAATACTCCAAACCAGACGGTAAAAGAAGTTTAATCTTTTCTACATAACCAGTAGATGTATCCTGCACAACAGAAATAACTGTACCAATTGTACCATTTACGAGGCCCAAACTGGCATCAATATTGCGTCTTATCATAACTTTCGCTCCAATTTTAATTGTAATTTGTTTTGAAAGCCCAGCTGTTGTAGTATTATCATCCTCATTATCCGTTAATTTCTTTGCTACTCTTTCTCTGACAGATTTATTTCTAAATTCCAACGTATCTTCAGAAATTAATAATATTTCTCTTGAAGCAATACGACTTAACATTGCAGTGTTAAAAACATCGCACATATGACGAGTAGTCAGTAAACAAACGGTATCAGACGGCAAATTATCAATAAAATCACACAATTCGTATAATTTTGTTTTAAAAGACTTGCCTTTGAAAGATATTTTTCTTTTCTCAAGAATCTCAGAATCAGATTTTGTCAATAAACCAATACGAACTCTCGAGAGTAATTCACGATAAGATCCGTCTCCTTGCTGGCACATGTTGATCGTCAATTCATCATATTCAAATTCGTCCTACAAAATGTTTTTTGTAGTCCCCATACTGCCAATATATTTACCAAGTTCTTCGTTCGATAATGGAACAAAGACAAAATCTTCACGTACAGGAGGTAATTGAAGCAGATCTCCAAATAAAAGAACATGCTTTCGACCAAACAAAGCCTCGTCAAAGGTATCAAATATTTCACATAGACGCAAGTATATATACATTAAAATTAAATTAGATATCATTGACACTTCATCAATTATAATAAGAATAACATCTTTGAGATCTGCCCGTAAAACTTTCAAAACGTGTGGAGCTAATTGTTTATACTTAGGAGTCTGACCATATATGTTCAACTAGTAACTGCAGCAATCTATGAATTGTCAAATCATTGATATTAAACGCTGCTATACCAGTAGGTGCTGCTACAGCAATATTCTTGTTGCGATTGTGTTTTATCCAGCATGCAATTGTTTTAATTAAGAAACTTTTACCAGTACCTCCTTCTCCAATAACGTATAATCGTAATGGTTTATAATTATCCGACGACATTATGGTGTTGTCGATATCCGACGATGTTATGGCGTTGATGACTCTATCAAATACTCTTCTTTGATCTGCGTTCAGCTTTGAAATCATTCCAGATACATCGATTTCCTGATCTAATTTGTCACCAAGATCCTTAAAATCTTGCATCGCTTCACCAGCCTCAATATTTTGAACACCTATTAGATTATCAGGATCATCTTGAGACTCATGCTGTTTTTCCAACTCATCTAAATGTTGTTGAACTAATTCCTCCGCAGTTTCAAATGCTTTTTGCAATTCCTTTAATTTTTCATGATACTGCAATGTTTTCTCATGATGTAACTTTCCCTTGTGAAATAATTCTGCATAAGTGTTATATCCATCTTTAAGATATTCTATTTTCCGCCACGGTTTAAACATGAGCAGTAATGAAAAGAAATAATTTTCCGGCTGCGTATTGACATCGTATCTATAGTGATCAATAAGATGTCCACGCTGTCGCCGTTTCAGATAATAACCATTCTTCATCTTGTACTGTTCAATATTTTTACCTTTTGGTTTGATTTTCGAAATCTCATACTATTGTGCAAATTCATACAAAGACATGGATTCCAATTCTTCCGGTCTCTGTGGATAATGATCATCTATTATAGATGGACAAAATATATCTGTAGAATCTCCGTCAAGAGCTTCAATTTCCTTATAGCCTTTCACTTTTCTGTGTCGTATCTGATTAACATTTAACCATCTAAAAGTCGTATCTCGATTAGTCCCATATAAAGAAATACCTAGCAATCCATCAGCACCTTCAAGAGCTCCACATTCCCTATTACTAATGCCTCGCACAGCATATTTCCAAATTTTTCTATGCAATGATTCCTTTTTCTCATTCTTACTATCAAGGATAGCATCAGATATTTCACTTTTCGCTGCTTTATTTATGTACTTAGTAATATACCAAGTAAGCAACGTGGATTTTTCACCAATATATTGTATATCGACATTTCCTTCCACTGCAGTAAGAAGGACAGTATTATAATCATTTATGTTTGTCTCAGCATCTGTTCGAGGAAGATCATAAAGCCTACTTCTATTTTTCAATCGTTTTCTACCTGCTATCAAACTCATGACATATCTGATAATCAACGTTTCTGTGACAGGACGAGGAAATCCGAAACGACATACACGAGTCGTTTTACGTCCTACTTTTTTAGAACAAAGACAATAATCGTTATGTTTGTGTCGTTGATGCGTATTGACTCGCCTGTATAATAATGGTGAAACTTTGGATCCGGCATTTTACATGTTACATGTTGCAAAATAAATTTAGAAACCTCTTCAACGGAGGATTCACCGATAATTGGCGCATCTTTAATCCAAATTAATAAATTAAAATGTTGTATACCTCTACCTTGGTATTCTCGTCGCCAAAAGTAATGTGTTACTTTTTCGATCGGGTGATCTTTGGAACAAATAAAATCAAGCAATGCTTTAAATTTATTATGAAGAAACCTTGACGTCGACACGGGATCCCTAGCAACTAGTCCACTAATGGGCGTCGAATCGTCAGGCCATCCATTTACTTCACGAATATATGCAGCTAAATCATCCATCAGCCAATCAGCAGGACTCCATGTTAGGAAAAATGTCGCAGGTCCGTAATGTTGCGTCATATATCTTAAATTATTTCTTGGTTGACGCCGGTAGTGTTCCGTATTTCTTATAGTGGCAAATATTGTACTCAAGTTAGATTCTAATGCATCTGTCTCCATTGCTCGTAAATATTCTGAAGCCGTATAACGATTAGTTATATTCAGTTTGTAAAAAATACCACGTTTTAGTTGACGCATATTCAATTGATTTAACAAAAAAAATAAGAATTATATATTTAATCTGAATTGTGAATGTTTGGACATCAAACGACATTTAAAAAATTCATGGTCGTGAAGTTTAACCTGTCTAGTTTGGTGTTCTCTATTAACACCAAGAGGATATAAATCTGGAAAACAATAGATCTAACAATTTCTCACGATTATCCAAAGGTAAATCGTCAATTTTTAACATTTGATATAAGGCGGTATCACTTTCACACGCTTTCTTTCATATAAAGGATAAATAGTATATTGCTCGTAATAATTATTATTTTCGTCAAGAACCTGAATTGTCATTGCCTTACGCTGTAGCGTCTACGTTGTTTTCTGTTTCTTGCATTGGACTTCTTGGACTCGATTCGTGTTCGTCATCCGAATCAGATTTACTAGCATTTTCTGTCTTCTGTACTTCATACTCTGGATTTTCTAATAATGTATGTAAAGAAAAATTATTATAAGTATCTGGCAATACAATATGAGAATTTAATAAAGGATTATGTTCTTTTAACCACACTAAAGCGTCAAAAACCTTCTTAACGTCTACCGTTTGTTCTCAGATAATTTTTGATTTTGTCGGAACATTTCTAACACATACAAGGTACAGTTTATGATTGGTATTAATTGGATCCTTATCAGAACATATTTTGTTCAATGTCTCTTGCAAAGGTAACGGTAAATGAAACGTTCTACCTTTTACCTTTTGTACCATTCGTCTGTGAGGAAATTTTTTCTTACTAACAGGTTTTATTGAAACAACAGTTTGAAAAGCTTTAGCTCCTTGTATATGAATTTTTTCTAACTCGTTAAGACATGATATTACTTCGGATGGGTCATGTACAAATAGATCATTTAAAACGCAATACGCGGGCATTAATCCGTCACGGAATTTTTTGTCACAGTAACGACATATGTATTGCGGGGTAATATTATTTTTTTCTAAATGCGCCATTAAATCTCTCCAAATTGGAATACCTATTTGTGCTTTAAGCTTATTAAATTCAAAGACACTTCTTTTATAACACAGTCTCTCACATGATGCACAAACATATCAAGGTGTGTCCATGGAGCTTTTAGCAAAAGCCTTAAATGCATTTTTATAGCGAGATATGATTTCATTATCACTCGAAGTAGTACAATTCTGCTGATGTTTGTACATATTTGCTTGTTGTTGTGCCAAAGTTATAATGTCGTTTAATGTGTCCAAATCAGCCGAAGTTAAAGCCTTCTCCAGATTTAACATCTTGTTATGTAATCTTGTCATTTGATAAACTAAACGTTTAATAAATCTCACCGTTGGAAAATAAGGTGACAATAATAGAACAGGAAGAAATGTCGCTTCGCAAGTTGTATCATCAATGTAACAAGCATGTGTGTGACCACGTCTATTCAAATTCTTTATTGTACATGTATGAGTATTTTTTAACAATTGTGGTATTTTCTTTAAAGTACATGTACTTATCGTTTTAAGGAATTGTTCATAACGATCGATTAGAAACTGATCAATTTTACACAAGGCATTGCATGACCATGATTTTTTTGCTCGTGCCTGCTGCAAAGGTAATACATTCATAAGTGTACCTTTCTCGTTCATCACCAAAAGTTGTGATGAAGTAATGTTACGATATGTATCGATATAGTAATTTTCGGACAAAGCTGTATGTCGCGATATGCCACATAATGCACGTTTTTTATCGTCAGTTGTAGAGCATTCAGCGGCAAGAGTCAAGCATACTTGTGATTTCTTTTTAAGTGTAGCTAATATTTGGGAAATATCGCGGACATAAGTGTCTCGAATACGCATACACCAACGTACGATTCTTTCGACTTCTAATCGTCTTTCAATAGGATTTTTAATATCAAGTTTCTTTTCAATGTCTTCAATTGCCACAGGATTAAGAAATTGCATATAATTTTGTAACTAAACATTTTTATATTTTCTAGTGATATTTTTAGCAATATCGCGATTTTTTATTGTAGATTTTATCATTTTTTTCTGATAATATCGCCTATTATATAGCCATTTGCGATCAGTATCTAAAACTTGCTGTCTATGTCGTTCGCACTCTATATTGATAACATAACGCATACGTTTTTGTGCACATCGTTTTACACGATTCTTTTTATATTGATGTCGATCCTTAGCACGATTAGTTTCTAAGTTTTCTCGATATCGGCATCGTTTTTTAGCGCGATTAGTTTCTAAGTTTTCTCGATATCGGCATCGTTTTTTAGGGCGATTATTTTCTGAATTTTCTTCTTCATTATATCGGCGCCGTTTCTTAGCACGATTACTTTCCAAATGTCTCATGTAAGATTTTCGCTTAGTCGCGCGACGTTTTTCCAACTTATTCTCATGTTCTTTATTTTCGATAATACTTTCTTCTTGTACGCTTTTTTCACAGCAGCTTTTAACGCGCATATTACCTTCGTTGTTAAAGCAAACGGTATTCTCATTACTAATTTTGCAGACAGTATCACTGCCACTATTAATTTTACAGTTAGTATTATTTTCTTCGTTGGTAAGACAAACAGTATTCTTGTCATAATTAATTGGTAAATTCTGTTTAGATCGCTGCGTAGAGCGATTTTCTAATTCCTGTTCCTCTGCACGACGTTTTTTAGCGCAATAACTTTCAAAATGTGTAATTGTACATATAGCATGTGCTTCAGCCTCTCTCGCTTTTATTACCGCTAATGGAAATACTTCTTGAGGAATACCATATTGTAAATTTTGAAGAAAATGCTCAATTGTATTCGATTCGAAAATCTTCAACAAATGTAAACGCATTACCCGATGATCATATCTTACTTCGTCAGATTTAATATTGAATAACAATGAAGTCGCAAAAGCTATAGCAAAAACTCCGCAATTGTTATAGTTTGTTTGATATTGCACAGTAAGAAATTTGACAGGATATTTTTCAAAGTCGTATGTTGGAAATAATCCTTTCAAGAATACCTTATGATGTTCGTACAATTCTTTTTTATTTAGTGAATCATAGATATATATATTGTCTGTATCGTAATAACTACATACCCAATGTCCATCTTTATCTCTATCTAATGGATCTAACAAACTGTGCAATATTTTTATATGTTTTTTATCTTGTGATATAGATTGAATCGTCTCAGGCATGTGTATTTGCCATGTATCGGCAGGTGTATAATCTGAACAATTTCGCAAAAGTTTATGGAAAAAATCTATATGCATATCCGTAAGCCATTTGCCTCGAGTAATTATACCTTTTTCTGCAGGCTTTAAAATAATATTTTGTATCTTTTGAGACATTGTACGAAATAAGCGCACAGCAACTGATTTTTATAAGCGCAAAGCTGCCGATTTTTGTAGTCACAGAGTATCCAATTTTAGGCGCACAGCAGCCAATTTTCATAAACGCACAGCAGCTTTCTAACGGCTCAAAGCAGCCGATTTTTATAGGCGTAGAACAGCCTTTTAACGGCGCAAAGCAGTCGATTTTTATAGGCGCACAGCAGCCTACTAGCGGCGCAAAGCAGCAGATTTTTATAGGTGCACAGCAGCCTTCTAACGGCGCAAAGCAGTCGATTTTTATAGGCGCACAGCAGCCTACAAACGGCGCAAAGCAGCCGAATTTTATAGGCGCACAGCAGCCTTCCAAAATATATAAAAGTAGGTGAAAAAGAAAGACAAAGGAAAATAGAAAAGAAATAAATACACAGAAAGAAGTACAAACAGAGGTGCAGACAGAAGTACAGAGAAAAGTACAGAAAAAAGTAAAGAGAAAAGTACAGAAAGTGACAGAAAAAAAAATAGGAACTTACCTCCGTAGTTCACTATGAGAATAATCTAAAACAAATATATATATATGTATATTGCTAAAATTGTAAGTTTGTAAAGTAGATATTGTGAGAAGCCTTCAGTTGCGCACAGTACAATTGCACACGTTGCAATTGCACATCGTGCTATTAGACACAAAAAATTGCGCACCGTTCGATTGGACACGGTTCGATTGGACACGGTTCAATTGCGCACAGTTCTATTGCGCACAGTTCTATTGCGCACCGTTCTACCGCGCACCGTTATATCGCGCACCGTTCTATCGCGCACCGTTCAATCGCGCACCGTTCAATCGCGCACCGTTCAATCGCGCACCGTTTAATCGCACACTGTTCAATTGCACACCGTTTAATCGCGCACCGTTCAATCGCGCACATGTTCAATTGCCCACGATCAATTGCGCACAGTTCTATTACGCACATACATTACAATTTCAAAATGTATTTGTAATTGAACGACTTTAATTACAATTCCGAAAAACATTTGTACTTAAACTTAATTTAAATTAAAGTTATTTAAAATAATTAGTAATTAAGAACTTCAATCACAAACGTATTGTTATTTACAACTCTGCTAGTGTAAATCCGACCGTGCAACCTCCACGCGGTACATCTTGGGTAACGCTGATGCCGGCGGTATCGTAGCTTTCAAGCTCCGTAACTTGAAAAGTATTTAATAAAAAAATACTTAATTATAGTGTTTTGAAAAGCTCTCGAGGTAAGCGATAAGAATATGCAATCAAAAATAGAGGTTTTCATTTTAAAATTTTAAGGTTATTTTTACCTGGCATTAACAGTTATTTGCAGTCACACTAATATTAATATTTAATGCGTTACTTGAAACCTTACAACTTTTGTCTAAAACATTTTTTTCTAAAATGCGTAGTTTTCGAAATATTTAGGGGTTTCCATACTTTTGGTAAACCATGTATAGTGTTTTAAAAACAAGCTCCACAAGGGCTACAAGAATATGACATAAATAATTTGCACACTTTTTTATTATATTGGCAATTATTTTCTAATTCTGTTATATTCTTCAGTCTTTTCTACCCCTATTTTATTTATTATTCTTTAATATTTTGTTAATTTGTTCTTGAGTTATAGCCTTTTAAAATTTCGGGGAATTTTTACATAGGACAATGTGCAAAAGTTTCTAATTTGTACACTTTTTTATTATATTGGCAATTTTTTCTAATTCTGTTACATTCTTCAGTCTTTCCTACCCCTATTTTATATACTACTCTTTAATATTTTGTTAATTTGTTTTTTAGTTATAGCCTTTTAAAATTTCGGGGAATCTATACATAGGCAAATGTGCAAAAGTTTCTAATTTGCACACTTTTTTATTAAATTGGCAATTTTTTTCGAATTCTATTATATTCTTAGGTCTTTTCTACCTCTATTTAATACATAATTTTCTAAGATTTGTTTGATTAATTCTTGTGATACAAACGTTCAAAATTTTGGGGAATCCGTACATAGGAAGCAATGTGCAAATTTCTAATTTGCACACTTTTTGATTATATTGACAATTTTTTCTAATTGTATTGTATTCTTAGGTCATTTCTACCCCTATTTCATATATAATTCTTTAAGATTTGGTTTATTAGTTCTTGAGATACAGACGTTTGAAATTTTGGGGAATCCGTACATAAGAAGCAATGCGCAAGTTTCTAATTTGCACACTTTTTGATTATATTGTTGCGCTCGTCGCGCGTTCGCCGCACTCACACAGTCACTCTCTCACCACACTCGCGAACACGCCGCGCTTCCCCGTCGCCGGGAATAAAGATACTCTCTCTGTATTATAAAGATCGGATTTATTGCTCAGATACAACAGGACACATCTATCCAGTTCGAGGTCCAGAGCGAAATCTGACGACCGGCTGTTTGTAAACAGCGTCGTCAAGCAACCCGTTGTCCGGTTGCGATATTCTTCTGCCGCCCAGGCGTCTAACGGGCGATACGGCACGAGCGCACAGCGAGCGCACAGCACGGGCGTAACACTACCCCGCCTCTTCTAAGATTGTCGCCCCGACAATCCGGGAGGGTAGTTCTTCGCGGTCCACAGCTCCTCTGCTCCGTGGGCTCCAGGGCACCGAATGGTTAACTTGCCCTCCTCGAGCTGCTGCTTCGAGTCAACGGACCCCATTCCTCCTGGTCCCCGGTAGCCGCACTCCAGGTCCCCAACCGTCCCTCTTCTGGAGAGAGCTGGCCAGGCTCCCCCCTCCGACGGTCCCAGGACGACCCCGCAGGAGCTCCGCTCTTTTCCCGATGTGGTCTCCCTCGCTGCCGTCCTCCTCTGCCGCCGTTCCTCCCAATCTTCGGACAAGGGGGGGGGGGAATTACTTTCCGTGGACCCAACGCCCCGCAGGGCTCCCCAAGTCCCCGCCCGGCATTTGCCCTACGGCCCACGGAAAAACCACAGATCAAAAACCGTGGGCAGGTGGTCTTCTTAAAAAAACTTCCCTGAGAAGTCTTCGGCCGATGTTCCGCCGCGGTAACCCCATCAACTCGCGTACCGCTGACTTCCCCTAGAAAAACAAATATTATGCGCAGTAAACAAGAAACTAAACGTTTTAAAAAGAAATTAAAAAAACGAAATCATAACACGTTATACTAAAATTCTTTATTATAAATACATTTCATTTTGATTAACATTTCTTTCTCTTCCTTTCGGGCTCTGATCTACTCTAGTTTTTCAACCTAATTTTCTCTCGGAATAAACAGCTAACCTATCTGAATGAACAACTTTATTCTTATGTCGAGGTGATTTCCGAATACAATATACTACATCACTGAGCTTCTTTATTATGAAGAAGGGACCTTCCCAATTGCTCTGCAATTTTGGAGCCTTTCTTTTAACTCTTCGGGGATTATATAACCAGACTCTCTGCCCCTCCTAAAAAAGAACTTGTCTAACTCTACGATCGTATCGAGCCTTCATTCGAGAAGATTTCATATCCATCTGCCTGCGTGCGGCGGAATGAATTTCTTCCAATTTTCCCTTCAGATTCCTGACAAAATTTCCAACCAGAGGAGGTTTTTCTCCAAGAAGCTTTGAAGGATTCCCCCGCAAAAGATCTGAAGGTAATCTGAGATCTCGAGCAAAATATAATTCTGCAGGAGTAACTCCAGTCGTCTCATGTTTCGAGGATCTATACGCCAAGAGAAACATAGGGATCCATCGATCCCAATCTTTTTGATTCTCAGAAACATATTTCGCCAGATAATTGGTTATAGTTTGGTGCTGACGTTCAACTTGCCCATCCGACTGTGGGTGTAAAGCAGTAGTCCTGGTTTTCCTTACGTCAAGTAATCTCATCAACTCTGCGAAAAGTTTTGACTCGAAATTCTTCCCTTGGTCGGTATGAACCTCTAAAGGTACTCCATGTCTGGAAACAAACTGGCCTACAAAAATCTCTGCTACCGTTTTTGCTCTTATATTCTTTAAGGGGAAGACTTCCACCAATTTCGTGAAACAATCCACTATGACGAGAAGAAATCTGTTTCCGGATTTCGTTACTGGAAGAGGGCCTAGGATGTTCATCTGAACCCTTTCCAACGGAGTTCCTACGTTATAAACCTGAAGAGGAGACTTCCCCTTCCCCGAGAGGCCTTTCCTGGCGACACAGACTTTACAAGTCTTGCACCAATCTTCTACGTCCTGATTGCAGGTGGCCCAAAAATGACGTTTTCGGATCTTCTCCAAAGTTTTATTTACCCCAAAATGTCCTCCTGATGGAGAGTCATGCATCTCTTCTAAAATTCCTCTGACAAGTCTCCGGGGAACAATGAGCTGGAGAAAACTGGACTTAAGATTTGGAGCTTCCCACTTTCTATAAAGTATTCCCTCCTTCAGGACTAAAGCATCCCAGTATGCCCAATAAACTTGAGCGAAAACGTCTTCCGCAGCAATCTCAGCGCGAGGTGGGCGAACTCCAGCTTCCTTTCCACGGAGTATGATCGAAATGCTTGGATCTACTCTCTGCTCCTTTCGCCACTCTTCCAAATTTTCCGCCTCTAATACGATGCGAGCGACTCCCTTTTCCAAACTTTCAGAATTCCTTCTTTCCACCTTGGCGCAGTACCCACAGCCAAACGACTCGCATGTCCGTCTTGACAATCCGTCAGCATTTTTGTGAGAAAGTCCTTTCCTATAAGAAACAACAAAACGATATTGCTGGAGTCTCTCCAGCCAACGAGCCAACTGCCCATCTAAATCTTTAAAAGACATTAACCATCGTAAAGAAACGTGATCCGTACGGATCAAAAACTCTCGTCCCAAAAGATAATAACGAAAGAATTTGATCGAATCTACAATCGCTAAAAGTTCTCGCCGAGTTACGCAATAGTTTCGCTCAGCTTTATTGAGAACGCGACTAAAATATGCAATGACCTTCTCCTCCCCCTCCTGTTTTTGTGATAATACCGCGCCAATTCCGATATTGGAGGCGTCAGTATCCAAAATAAATTCACCCTCCTCCTTCGGAAACGAAAGTACTGGAGGAGAGGACAACATTTGCTTTAACTTCTCAAAAGCGTTTTCACATTCCTTTTCCCAAATAAATTTCGTTTGATTTCCCGTTAACACATAAAGAAGTTTAGCTAACGAAGAAAATCCTTTAATAAACTTACGATAATACGAACAAAACCCAAGAAAACTTCGTAATAAAGTTCTCGTGTGAGGAACCGGCCATCTCTCTACGGCAACAACCTTTTCGGGGTCTTTAGAAATACCCTCTGCCGAAATTACATGCCCCAAATACTTTACTTTCTTTCTGAATAAAACACATTTCTTTGGATTTATCTTTAAATTTGCTTCTTGTAACCGTAAAAATACTTTTCTCAGATTTTCTAGCATCTCCACAAAACTCTTCCCAAAAATTATTATATCGTCTAAATAGACTAAGCAAATTTTAGATAGCAAATCTTGCAAAACTTTCTCCATAAGGCGTTCAAAGGTTTCAGGGGCGTTACACAAACCAAAAGACATCACCGTAAACTGCCAGAGCCCTCTGCCGAACGAGCAAGCCGTTTTCTCCCTATCGTCAGGTCGAATTTTAATCTGCCAATACCCACTTTTCAAATCCAGAGTACAAAACCAAACGTTACCTGATAGCTGATCAAATATGTCGTCAATTCTGGGGAGGGGATGTGAATCTTTTATCGTTACTGCATTCACCACTCGAAAATCCACACAAAATCTAATTGTTCCATCTTTCTTCTTTACCAAAACCACAGGAGAAACCCAAGGGCTTTTCGATTCCTCAATTACTCCACAAGCTTTCATTTCCTCCATAATTTTTTCCACCTCCCCTCTCATTCGAAAAGGAATCCGTCGAGGTACCTGCTTTATGGGGAGAGAGTCTTTCACATTTATAACATGTTGAACAACATCACAATTTCCCGCAACAATGTTTTCGGAAAATACATTTTGAAATTTTTCAAGAAATTCAGCAAAAGTTCTTTCTCAATTAAATTAAGATTCTGAGAATTGCTCTCGAAGAGTTCTTTCAAGGAAACAGGGACTTTATTAAAAACATCCTCTATTCGAGCTAATTGCATCTGTTCCTTTCTCTCTCTTCCCTTTTGTCCCTTAATTTCTCCTGCCTCCTTTTTTTCATTATTTGCAAAGTCCTTCTGCTCTTCCTTCGAAAAATTCTTTTCAAATTTTCCCTTTTCTCGAGCGTAACCCTCTCCCTGAATTATTTTTAACGCTTTGGCCCTTTCTACGGCCCGATATAAGGAGGTTATCCCTTCCATCTGTAACGTCCGCCGGACAAAATGATCCGAGACCGCCGTCACAAATTGCGCACAAGCGATTTTATCTCGTATCTCATAAGGGCACTCGGGGTATGCGAGGCGAGATAGACGCTCAATATCGGAGCCAAGAGCGGCTAGATCTTCCCCAAACTTCTGTCTACGATTCGTCAGCGCGGAGTAACAATTTTGAGAAGAGTACCCTTCCCCGAAACGCAACTCGAGCTTCGTCTTAAGCTCCGCGAAGCTCAACCGATCGACATCCTGCACTGTTTTGAGAATCGAGCGCGCCCTTCCCCTCAAGCTTGAGGCTAACGCGACGGCTTTCGTCGCGTCGTCCCAGTGATTCGTCCGCGCGATCAAACTTAATTGTGAAAAATATTCTTGTAACGGAGTCGTCCCGTCGTACGTATCCGGTTTAAGCTTATAACCAAGCCCGACACTCGCGTCCACGGCACCGTCACTCGCGTGCACGACACTTTCCCCCGCGCGCACGGTACGCACCCCCGCGCCGCTCAGAGCTGCGTCCCAGCCACCCGTGTGCATGCCTCGCGCTTCCGCGCCGCCCGCGACCGCGACCCTCTCGCTCGCGCTCGCGTTCCGTGTCACCGCGCCGCCCGCGACCGCGATCCTCTCGCTCGCGTCCGCGCCTCGCGTCTCCGCGCCGCCCGCGACCGCGATCCTCTCGCTCGCGTTCGCGACTCGCGTCTCCGCGCCGCCCGCGACCGCGATCCTCTCGCTCGCGTGCGCGACCCGCGTCTCCGCATCACTCGCAACTCGCGCCCCCGAGTCCCCGGAAGCTCTGTTATTAGATTGACTTAGCTGAATAGAGTCGCCGGAGATCGTCCCACGAAGACGGCGGAGCTCCTCCTCCTGTTGGCGGAACGTCGCCGCGAACTCCCTCTCCCTCCGCGCCTGTTCCTCGCGCAGGAGTCGCACCTCCTGGATCACTGCTAGAAGAGTCGCCGTAATCGTCGTCCCCTCCGGCGCACCTGGCTGGGGAGTCGCCGCCCGAGCTCGCTTCCTCGAGGAAGGCGCCGCTGAAACCATCGGGGTAACCGGGGAAATGCTCGTCGTCGCTCGTCAGATCCCGGAAGAACCCCCAAAAATGTTGCGCTCGTCGCGCGTTCTCCGCACTCACACAGTCCCTCTCTCACCACACTCGCGAACGCGCCGCGCTTCCCCGTCGCCGGGAATAAAGATACTCTCTCTGTATTATAAAGATCGGATTTATTGCTCAGATACAACAGGACACGTCTATCCAGTTCGAGGTCAAAAGCGAAATCTGACGACCGGCTGTTTGTAAACAGCGTCGTCAAGCAATTCGTTGTCCGGTTGCGATATTCTTCTGCCGCCCAGGCGTCTAACGGGCGATACGGCACGAGCGCACAGCGAGCGCACAGCACGGGCGTAACAATATTGACAATTTTTTCTATTTCTATTGTATTTTTAGGTCATTTCTACCCCTATATATAATTCTTTAAAATTTGCTTGATCAGTTCTCGTGTTACACACATTTAAAATTTCGAAGAATTCGTACATACATAGAAGCTTTATAAAGCTGGGTCTAATCAACCAAATCTTAATGAATTATATATAAAATAGGGGTAGAAAAAACTGAAAAATATAATAAAATTAGAAAAATTGCCAATAATTAATACTAAATTGTCAAGAAACATCAATTTGTGAAAAGTCTCAATTAGTGAGACTTGAAATGTAGCCCTTAAAGGTTAAACTTTTAAAATATTGGCAATTTTTCTAATTCTATTGTATTCTTCAGTCTTTTTTACCCCTATTTCGTATATAATTCGTTAAGATTTGGTTGATCAATTCTGGAGTTATAGAAATTTCGGTAAATTTGGCACATACATACATACCCACATACATACATACACACATACGGACATTTTTTAAAATAGCGATTTTTCGACGTTTTAGAACATTCTGAACACATTGGCACCACCTAAAAAAAAAAAATTTTTTACGAAAACAAAGCTTCCTCTACGAGGAAGCAAAAATAGAGTTTCATTAAAAAAAGTTGAGGTGACCTTGACCTGACCTTGAAAAGGTTATTCAAAATGTTAAGTTTATACATATTTTTATCATGTGACTCCCTCCAAGCCATGCAACTTTTGCCTAAAACGTTTTTATCACTACTTGACTACGTTTACACGGCTTATAATACTGTTTAATAACTCATATACTATCCGATCCGAAACGTTTCTTTTTTTTATCATAATGATCATTTAAATAGGAGCTTCTTTTGATACTCGAAGTACATTTCTAGTATGTAATATCAAACAAGATTTAAATGTGTAGAGTATAAAAGAGACTCATATCAAGTGATCATTATGATAATTAAAGGAGAAAAGTTTTAGATCGGATAGTATACGGTAGTTATAAAACCGGATTATAAGCCGCCGTGTAAACGTAGTCTCATGACAAGTTACAGAAGAAATATACAGGGTGATTCTCAGGACCTCACCGACAAACTTTGAGGAACGATAGGTCTCGCAGAAAGGATCATTTTTTGTCAAGCAACCCGTGAAGCGTCGTTTTTAGGAGATACGCAAACGCACAGACAGACTTAGGTGACATGTACTACAGTATTATAAGATGAATTATTTATTTACTTTTTCAAGTACACTTGTAGACCGTTCACAGAAGATATTCAAAGTGTCTATCCTGAACCTGTTAGCATTCTGTCCTACAGTTGGCCTCTTGCTGCCATCTTCGTTGTTGCATTGGTATTGCATTCTGTAACACAGAAAGCAATCAGGTTCAGGCTAGACACTTTGAACATCTTCTGCAAACTGTCTGCAAGTGTACTTGAAATAATAAATAAATAATTTATTCCATAATTGTAATAAATATCACATAGGATTTCGCGGTCGCGTAGCTCCTAAACGACGCGTCAGAGGACACTGATTGCTTGACAAAAAATGATCCTTTCTGCGAGACCTATTGTTCGTCAAAGTTTGTCGGTAAGATCCTGAATCACCCTGTATATACATAATACATGTATATATCTTTTTAATGTCATATTGAAGATTTATACAAAATTTAAATTTTTTGAGAATATGACAATGAGCAGGTTATCTTTAAAATTGAACTTATAACACCTAATCGAATGTATCCTACATAATTTGTATTTTTTATAAATATTTCATATACATATAAATATTTCTAGAAATAAAACCAGGATAAAATTTACTTTATTAGAAAACATTAAATGTGCATGTGTCAGGATATTTATCTGTAAATTGTAATCTAATTCTATATGATTTGAAAAAGAAGAATACTTTTAGAAGTATGCAAACATATGGAACATTAAAAAAAGTAGTTTAAAGTATATGTATAATTGACAATATGATCATAAGCCCTTGGCAGACAATGGATGCATCCACGAGCACGACCGCCACTAAGCTGCTAAATAGCAGTAGAATGCGATTAGTTCTTACCTTTGAATCCAAACAATCACACCTAATTATCCGCTCAGTGAGCGGTCGTGCTCCTGGATGCACTCAATGTATAATGTTGGATGTATTTGACGTCTTTTGATATATATTCTTTGTACAGCAATCACAATGTATCTTCCATTTTTTATTAACTAACGATTCAAGGATTGATGTTATAGCTTAAAAAATTTAAAAGCTAATATGCTCATTTTAACACTCATCAGAATTCGTTTACAAATCTTTAATTTAGTCGAAATTTTTTAAGCTATAACATCAATCCTTGAATTGTTAGATAATACAAATTGGAAGATACATTGTGATTGCTGTACCTACAAAGAATATATATCAAAAGACGTCAAATACATCCAACATTATACATTTAAATAAAAATTTAAAATCTTCATCAATAAATAGAAATATAGAGGAATAATCATACTACGTCTACAAAGTGTCAGTATCATGCTGCTGCTTCAAATCCAAAGTGGTGAAGTGAGGAAAAATGTAGAGAGCTTATACGGAGGAGGCAGACGATAAGGAATAATGTACCGATAATTACATGTAATCCATGAAATCCGGTAGCGATAAAGAAAGTTGATCCATAGATAGAATCGGCAATAGTAAATTGGGTGCATCCAGGAGCACGACCGCTCACTGAGCGGGTAATTAGGTGTTACAAGTTAAATTTTATTAAAGATAACCTGCTGATTTTCATACTTTCAAACATTCCAGGTTTTATATAAATCTTCAATATGAAATTTGAAGAATTTAATAATATCACACTGTTGAGAATTTTTCAGCTAGCATAAGATAATTCTGAAATAAAAAGTAAGGTATATATTAAAACATACAATTGTAATGATGATATATAGGTGTATTGTATATATATACAATATATATATATATATATATATATATATATATATATATATATATATGTATATATATACATAAGTACATATATATATTATATATATATATGTATACATACATAAAATATATAAAATATATATATACATATATGTATATAATATATATTTTACATATGTAAGGTCACCGGCAGAAATTCCTGGACATTTGCATTTTTTTTTTTTTTTTTTTTTTTTTATTAACGTGGAGAAATCTTCGACCGCTGGGTTCCCTGAGCCGAAGCCCGGTATGTGGCCCAGCGGCCCCCTCTGGTGTTGTGAGGGGGAAGACCCCCCCGCTCCACAAAGTGGCACAGAGCGGGGGGAGTGTGGGATTTTTACCCACTAAAACTCCACGGGTGTCCTTCCATGCGCCTTATGGGGAAACGGTTAACACAGCATCCGAGCGCCCCCTGCGCTGGGCCTGACTGGCCGTTTGCTCCAAGCCTTGCGGCTCTATCGCTCTATTGAGCAGAAATATCGCTGCGGCGGGGTGCGGATACCACCCACCCCGCCGTTCCTCCCGTTTACTTGTGGGAGGATTGATTGACGTCCGGTGCCCTCCGGTACGTCGACCTCCCACCCCGACTGGTCCATCCTCGTCGGAGGGTGGACCTCGAGGCGTTCTTCTCCTCGCGCGTGACATGCGCTGTGCCGCTTCCCGCGTTTTTTTGCAGGAGCGGTACAGCCCGGCTGG
Source organism: Leptothorax acervorum (assembly GCA_035220615.1). Lineage (NCBI taxonomy): Eukaryota > Metazoa > Arthropoda > Insecta > Hymenoptera > Formicidae > Leptothorax > Leptothorax acervorum. The sequence goes on along the minus strand of JASTWQ010000269.1, from coordinate 116,118 downwards.
GCTGTATTCTTTATCAAGGGGGAGGGTCGTCTGGGGGAAGGTTTCTCTCACCCCGACGGATCCGCTCCGCCTCCTCCTTGGCGGACATAACCTGGCCACAGAAAGCCAGGAATGCCCGCCACTTCCCTTCGTCCCCGACCGTGGCCGCCACCACGGCCGGGAGGGAGAGATCATTCCCGATCTCCCCCCGCAGGATAAGCGGGGCACCCCTCAAGGGTGTGCTGCGCCGTGTCTCTCTCCTCGTTGCAGTGGTGGCATTGCGGTGTTGCCTCTTTCCCTATGCGACACAGGTACTCACCGAAGCATCCATGCCCGATGAGCACCTGCGTCGCCCTGTAGGTCAGCCCGTGTCGCCGACTGTCCAGCCACTCCGCTAAACAGGATCGGACGGCTTCGACGGTCCTCTTTTCCGGCAGCGCGGGACCGGCAAGATACTCGCGCCAATTGTTTACGAGGACCGCCCTCTCCTGGAACTTGATGGTACGACTGGCCCTGTTCCAGACAGGCCCCCTCGGAACCCGCAGCTCCCTGGTACGCCGATGTACTTCGGCGTGTTGGGCAGCCGCGAGCTCTAATGGAGGGAGCCCCGACAGGACCGTCGCCGCCGCGTGCGAGACGGTGCAATAGGCCCGTGACACTCTCAGGGCCACGACGCGCTGTGCGCGACGTAAGGTCGCTTTTATGCGCGCCGAGCCCCCAGCCCTTTGTGCCCAAATTGGGGCACCGTACAGTACCACGGACTGCACCGTCGCGGCGTACAGCCGGCGAGCACGTCCGCTCGCCCCTCCCAGGTTTGGCATTAGTCTCGCCAATCTGTTAGCTACACCCATCATCCTGGGAGCTATGCGAGCGAAGTGCTCGCCGAAACTCCAGGTCCCGTCCAACCAGAGGCCCAGAAGCTTCATCTGGGCCCCCACGGGGACACGGGTCCCCTCTACCCTGATATGCATTCCGGGTGGACTCCCCCTCGCCTTGTCATAAAAGAAAACGGCCTGCGTTTTCTCGGGAGCCACCCGGAGCCCCAAGCTCTTAACCGCAGCCACCACACACGCCACTGCAACATTGGCCCTTCGCTGAGCCTCCTCCCAACTGTCCCCCTCTACCCCCAGGAACGTATCGTCCGCAAAGCCACTTAGCCAGCAGCCTGGAGGGAGGGGGATCATTAGTGCGGCGTTGTATCCGAGGTTCCACAGGAGTGGCCCTAGGACCGACCCCTGAGGAACCCCCCGCACCACCAGCCGTACCGTAATCTCACCGTCGGGGTTGACGTATAGTAGGCCCCTGTCCCGGAGGTAATCATGTATGACCGCGACCAAATAGGGAGGCACGTCGTGTTTTATTAGCGCCCCCCTAATGATCGGCCAGGGCAGGGAGTTGAAGGCATTTTTTATGTCAAAAGACACGCCCAACAACACACCGCCCTTCTCCGCAGCGGCCTCCGAGAGGGTCTTGATGCGACTGATTGCATCCATTGTGGATCTCCCCTCTCGGAAGCCGTACTGGTCCGGCGATAGGTCCGGACCAGTCTGGGACAGGTGCCGGACGAGGCGGTCAGCTATGACCCGCTCGAACAGCTTTCCCGCCTCGTCCAGCAGGCACACCGGCCTGTAACCCGACGGCTGGTCGGCTGGTTTCCCCGCTTTGGGGAGGAGGACCAGCTTGGCCCTCTTCCATTTTTTGGGGAACCGGCCCTCCCTCAAACATTTTGTAAAGAGCCCTCTAAGGTGCTCGGCCAGTTCCCCAGTGGCCAGGGCCCACGCCCTGCTTGGGATTCCGTCAGGCCCCGGAGCCTTCCCCGACTTCATTTTCTTGGCCGCTTTGGCCATCTCCTCCATTGTTACCCCTAGTTCCTCGTCCCACTCCACTGGTGGTGGAGCAGGAGGGCCGCCGGTCCTCTCCCCAGGATCATCCGGGAAGAGGGTGTCGACGACCCGTGTGAGGAACTCGGGGTCCATTGACTCCGTCGTGGGGGGCGCCCAAGGTCTGAGCTTGTTCAGCACTATCCTGTATGGGCGCCCCCACGGGTCCTCCTCCAGAGCCTGCAGGAGTTCCTCCCAAGCCTTGTCCCTGGCCACCTTTATGGCCACGGAGAGGGCCCGCTTGGCGGAGCGGTATCCCTCTCCGGCCTCCTCCAATCTGTCAAGATCACGACTGCGCCGGGCTCGCAGCCAGACCCTACGGGCGCGGACGGAGGAGCGCCTTAGCTCGGCTATCTCCTCCGTCCACCAGTACATCTTTCGACGTGGATTCGGCCTGGATCGGGGCATACCCGCGTTGCACGCCTCGGTCATGACTACCCCGATCCTTTCGGCCATATCATCCACGTCGGCCGTTTCGTCGCCGAACAAGACCTCTCCCCACAGGGAGGTGCGGATCGCGGCCCGAAACACATCGCCATCCACCTTCCTCCACTGCCACCTGGGGAATTGCTCGGCAACATTTCTACGTCGGGCCTGGGCCCCCGGCGCGTCGGTCCGGAGGGAGAACTCAATGTACCTGTGGTCCGACATTGTTTCTACCCCCTCGACCACCGTCCACCCCGACACCCGCCGCGCCGCCGCAGGGTTGGCCCACGTTGTGTCGACTATGGACCCACCCCCTCGCCCGCACACACGTCTGCGCCGTGCCGGAGTTGAGCACGCACAGGCCCAGGCCCGCCGCCCATGCTTCGAGGGTTCTTCCTCTAGCATCTGTGGCCGGGGACCCCCACAATGCCGATTTGGCATTAAAGTCCCCGGCCACGACCACCGGAGCCGGGTTGAACCTCTCGACGCTCCTGCGTATGTCGTCGAGAGCCGCGCCAAACTCCACCAAACTCCATCTGGGGGGCAAATATACCCCCACTACGATCGTCTGGCCCCACCTCACGACGACGAATCCCTCGCCCCCCTCGACTCGAGTGCAGGGCACCGGATCCGTCGTCTGCCTCCAGGTCACCGCTACGGAGCCGCACCGACCCGCCGCCCAACATGGGTGGTCTTGCGGGATCGAGTACGGCTCCGAGATTATGCCCAGTCCACTGTCGCGTTCCGCCATGGACTGAAGGAACAAGTCCTGCGCGGCGCGACAGTGGTTCAGGTTGGCCTGCAGAATTTTTGGGGGCATTATTGTTGCCCCTTGCTACTGGAGGCCTCCCCCTCCTTCTCTGTCCTTGACCCTCCTTTCGAGGGGCGGTCCTTCTCTGAGGCTTTTCCCTTACCCGGAAGCTTCCTCTTATTGGCGGGTTCCTTCACCGCCGTATCCTCGTCGCTTCCCCCTTCCTCCGGCGCCTCCAGCGCTCTCTTGAGGGGGGCTCTTTCCACGACCATCGATGATGAATTTTCCCGCTCCCCAGCGATTTCTTCCACCGGTCGCATCTCCACGTCCTCCTCCCGTCGTGTTGGCGGCGGAGTCTGGGTGGTCGCCCAACCGGGTCTCCCCTTTCTCCTCGCCGCTGCACAGGCTTTGCTGCCCGCCCTATGCGCGGAAGGCTTCTTTAGGTCCGCGCACACGGGACAGTTTACCTTCTCACTGCAGTCCCGAGCACGGTGACCATCTGCGCCGCATTTATAACATCTAGCGCTTCGGTCCACCGCGCTCTTGCATGATGCTCGGATATGGCCTCCCTCCAAACACCGGAAGCACTGGAGGGGGCGTGCCTCCAGCTGCTGTACCCTCGCAACGAACCACGCTAGAAGGAGTTTGTTGCCCCCCTTCTGGATGGCCGCGACCGCCGCCAGAGGGCATTAACCCTGACCCAGGCCGTCAGCAGGCCGTTGGGTCCCCGTCTGAACGGGCCCACCTGCACCTGCGTCCCGAGACATCCACCGACGTCGGCCACTGCTTTCGCCACCTCTTCGGGCGATACCGAGTCCTCGATATCGAGGACCCGGATCTCGCCCGTCTTTACCGGTCGGGATACTGTGACCCCCTCCCGGTCGCAGAACAGCTCGCCCATCCTTTCCGCGAGTTTATCCGCTTTTTCGCCCCCCTCCTTGCCGGGGAACTCAATTAAGAGCGCCCCGGTTTGGGCCCTTTTAGGTTTTAGTGGGCCTTCAATGCCCAAATCCTTGAGGGTGATTTTGCTCCTTGCCTCCTTTATGAGAAGGTCATACTCACCCCCAAGGCAGGTCAGGACTACCGCCGCGGTTTTTGGCGGCTTCCTTACCCCCCCGCTTTACTTTTGTCCGCGTCTGCGTTCCTACTGTTGCCTGCAGGCGCAACCTTCCTCCCTTTGTTATTGTTAGGGGCTGTTGTTTCCCCTGCAACCTTCTTCGTCGGAGCCTTTTGTTGTTGTTGCTGTCGCCGCTGCGATCGTGTTTGCGGTGGCTGCGTCGACTGCTGTCTCCGGTTCGACCTCGATTGAGATCGATCGCCCCTCTGTTGCAGTTTTTTTCCACCCGCTCCCCGTTTGACTACTTCCGTCCAGGAGGCTTGCGCGGGTTTTTCTGGCTGTTTTCGTGCGTTCCTTGAGGGGGTTCTGCTCTCGCGACCTTTCCCCTCAGAGGGTCCCTTCCCTAATGCCTTTTTGGCAGCTTGTTCCCTGTTGGGATCTCCTCCCTTCCTCTCCGGCCTGTTTCCGCTCCTTCCCCTTCCTCCCTCTTTTAGGTTAGGGGGGCACGGTTAACCAGGGTTTTCGAGGCCTCAGCCTCCTCGTTCGCCTGGCCCTTCCTCCTTGCTACTGGTCCAAGTTTTCCCGGGAGTGGGGGTGGAGGTGGCATGGAGATCCTCTCCATCAATCCCCGGAGCATCTCCTCAAACCTCCTCTCTATCCTGCCCATCTCTGCTTTGAGCCTTTCCTCGAGACTCTCGTCCACCGGTTGTGCCCTCTTCGGCGGTACCGCAGGGTCTATGAGCATGAGGATAGTCGCGGAGCCCTACAGGGTCCCAGTAGCCCACCCCTGCTGGGCCAAAGACCGCAGTGGCTCCGCGGCTATCACGTGGCGGGCACTGCCGCAGGCCCCCCCGTGCACTCGTGGTGAAGCCGGGGTGGGTTTTGTGGCGGTGCATTGGGGGTCCACCTCCGTCGTGGGCGTGTACACCCCTCCGAGCTGGGACCTGGCCAAGTTCGAGCGGACGCTCCACGATATGGAGGGATGCGTCCGCCGATGCGGACTGGCCGGGTCATAGTGGCGGGGGACTTCAATGCGAAATCCACGCTTTGGGGTTCCCCGCGCACTGACGCGAGGGGCAGCGTCCTGGAGGGGTGGGCGGCGGGGCTCGTAAACACGGGCCGAGTAAGCACATGTGTGTGCCGGCAGGGGGCCTCGGTGATCGATCTCACCTGGGCGACCCCCCCCCCCTGCCGCGCGCGAGATACACGGCTGGAAGGTGGCCACAGACTTGGAGTCTCTGTCGGACCATCGTTTCATTGAAATGATGGTCCGGGCCACTCCTCCGGCAGTGCTGTCCCGCCGCCGCGCCGCGGAAAAAACGCGGCGGAGATGGGCCCTCAAATAGTTGGACCGGGATAGCCTACTAGCGGCGATTCTGGTCCTAACTTGGGGAAGGGCGGAGGGCGACGCCCTTGCCGAGGGGACCGGGAAGAAGGATGTGGACGCGGAGGCGGATCGGTTGGTGGAGGCCGCGTCGCGAGCGTGCGACGTGGTGATGCCCCGCATCCGCACCATTCCCCCCCGACGAGCCGCCTATTGGTGGACGGACGAGATCGCCGAGCTTCGGCGCTCGTCCGTCCACGCGTGCCGGCGGTGGCTGAGGGCCCGGGCTGGGCGCGGTGCCCTCGGCGAGAGGGAGGCGGGGGAGGCCTGGCGTGCTGCCCGCCAGGAACCCTCCCGTGCCATCTTCGCGGCCAAGAAGAAGGCCTGGGAGGAGCTCCTCGCCACGGTAACGGAGGATCCGTGGGGGCGTCCGTGTAAGCTTGTCATGGACAAGCTCAAACCATGGACGCCCCCGCTCACGGAAACACTGGCCCCCCAATTTGTCGGCGGGGTGGTGGATACACTTTTCCCCGCCTACAGAGGAGGAGAGGTCCTCTTCCCGGAGATTAGAGTTCCGCAATGGAGAGAGGACCTGGGGGTCAGTGGGGAGGAGGTGGCGAGGGCTATCCGCGGGGTCAAGAGGCGAAAGGCCCCTGGCCCCGACGGAATCCCAGGCAAGGTCTGGACCTTGGCCGCGGGGGAACTGGCCGGATGGATGCGGGAAGTTTTTAGCGCATGCCTGCGCACCGGCCGGTTCCCCAGAAGATGGAAGGAGGCCAGCCTGGTCCTCCTGCCAAAGGCGGGTAAGCCCGCGGATTCCCTGTCCGCGTACAGGCCCGTGTGCTTGCTGGACGAGGCGGGCAAGATCTTCGAAAGGATCATTGCCGCGCGCCTCGTCCAGCACCTGTCCCGGGGTGAGGGAAGAGGTCTCTCCGACGACCAATTCGGCTTCCGTGCGGGGAGGTCAACCGTGGACGCGATCAGGCGCGTCCTCTCCCGCGCGGAGGCCGAGATTGAGGAGGGGGGAGTTGTGTTGGGGGTGTCGTTCGACGTCGTCAACGCCTTCAACACCCTCCCCTGGGAGGTGATAGGGAGGGCGTTAGTGAGGTTTGACGTCCCTCCCTACCTCATCAGGGTCGTCGGAGACTATTTCCGGGACAGGGGCCTGAGGTACACGGACCAGGACGGGGTCCTGAGGGTCAGGCTCGTTGAGCGCAGTGTTCCGCAAGGGTCGGTGTTGGGACCCCTGCTGTGGATCATCGCCTACGACCTGGTCCTCGGGGTGGCCCTCCCCAGAGGATGCTGGCTCACGGGGTATGCCGACGACATATTTCTGGGGGTCAGCGGGGAGGGCTGGCAGGAGGCCATCAGGCTGGCCAACGTGGCGGCGGCGAGTGTGGTGCGCGCCATCCGGGCGCTGGGCCTGAAAGTGGCCCCCCATAAAACGCAGGCGACAATGTTCCATGGCCGCCTTGCGGGGGGGTCACCACCGGGAGGACTCAGCGTCCGGGTGGAAGGGACAGAAGTCCCGATCACTCCCCACCTCCTATACCTGGGAGTCTGGATCGACCGGAGAAGGAGCTTTGGCGAACACATTTCCCGCGTGGTCCTAAAAGCGAGGGTAGTGGCCAACAGCCTGGCAAAGCTGTTGCCCAATATTGGCGGGGCCAGCGGGTATGTGCGTCGCCTCTACGTGGCAACGGTCCACTCGGTGCTGTTGTACGCAGCACCGGTTTGGGCGGACAAGGTGGGCAGCAATGCCCGCCTTGGTGGGCAGCTGGCGGCGGCCCAAAGGCTTATAGCCAACAGAGCCGCTAGGGCCTACCGGACCGTGTCACACGTGGGGGCGACTACCCTCGCCGGAATCCCCCCGATTCACCTGATCGCCAGGTCACATACACGCGTGTATACGCGGACCAAGGCGATCAGGGACGGGGGGGGGGGGTCATCACGGCGAGGGTTAAGAGGGCGCTGAAGCTCCAGGCCAAAGCGGTCCTCCTGCGAAATTGGGAGGAGTTCCTCGCGAACCCCCAACTGTGGGGCAGGAGGGTCAGGGAGGATATCCGGCCGGTCCTAGGGGAGTGGGTGGAACGTAAGGGGAAAGGCCTTACGTTCCACACGGCACAGGTGATCACCGGGCATGGGTGCTTCGGTGATTACCTGTGCCGAATCAGGAAGGAGCGCACCACGCGCTGCCATCACTGCCCGGAGGAGGCAGACACGGCGCAGCATACGCTGGAGTTTTGCCCAGCGTGGGAGGAGCAGCGCCGTGTCCTCCGGGCAAGCGTAGGAGACGACCTTGCCCTCCCGACCATCATCGCCGCGGCGGTGACCGGGGTAGAGGAGGGCGAGGTCAAATGGAGGTCGTTCGTCTCCTTCTGCGGCGCAGTCATGTCGCAGAAGGAGGCAGCCGAACGCGTCAGGAGGGGGGAAGCACCACCCCCCTCCAGCGACAGAAACTGGAGCGACGGGGTGGGTCCGGGCCGCAGACCGCCGCCGCCACCACGGCGGCGGCGATATTTTTTACGACGGCGCAGGCCCAGGAGCGGCCCCCCCGTCGCGATTCCGGTTTCGGGGGGGGACAGCACATGACAGTGCCGGGGGGAAGAAGGGCACAGTTAATGCGCACAGGAGGTATCTTCTCCCCCCTTCGCCCCCCCTTCCCTCGGAACGGGAGGAGGCCGTTGCCGTCGGCGACGCCGGCCAACGGCCGTACGCACGGGTCCCCCCACAAAAAAAACTAAAGGGGTGACCGTCGGGGTGGAGCGGGCGTGCGGGCGGGGTTTACCGCACGCCCGCAGCATAACCAACCCTTGCTAGAGGGGCGGCGGTCTGGGTGGATGTCCCCCCATTCCGCCGCGGTGGTTTCAGGAGGCGGCTCCAAGGAGCCGGGGGAGACGCCGGCGGCGTCTCCCGGGTTGGCGCCCAAGTCTGGGCCTGGCGCTGGGGGGCCCCGGAAGAATCAGTGCGTTTCCCGGGGCTCCCCATGACAACGAGCGCCATGAGGGACATCCGCAGGAGTTTTAGTGGGCAGGGTATGCATGCAGTATCGTGAGCGATGTGCATGCTATACAATCCCACACTCCCCCCGCTTATGCCTCTCCCCGGAGGCCGGGGGGGTCTTCCCCGAAAGGGGCCATTGGGTAAACCTGGGACTTTTAGCCCCAGGGATCCCAGTAGTTGAAGATTTTTCCTGCGTCAAAAAAAAAAAAAAAGGTCTATGAGCATTGGCGGCCCTCCCTGCAGCGACGGTCTCACCGCCGCGGGCATTCCCGATTCCTCGATCTCCCTGAGGATCTCCTCCCTGCGACACTCAACCTCCTCTTCCGAGGAATCATCTTCCCTAATCACGTATGTCCTCTTCTTGTTTCTCCTTAACGAGGTCCTGCGATCATCCTGCGAGGGAGGGGTGGTGGTAGTCTCCACCGCATCCACCTCCATCGTTTCCTCCCCCCATGGTACTCCTTGCCTCTCCTCCAACTTCTTACGGAGATCGGCCACTTCCTCTTCCAATCTGGCCGTCTTTCGCCGAAGATCCTCAATCTCCACATCCTTTGCCACCGGATCCTCGCCCGTCTGCATGCGGCCGATTAAGTGCGCCGCTGCCGCGCTGATGGTGGCTGCCGCCTTATTCAGGCTGCCTTGGTCCGGTCCTCTCAAGGTTTTGCTGGTCGTGTTGACCTTGTCGACCGTGGCCACCTGCTCCACTATCCTCCTCGCCAAATCCTCCGTTGGACAGTGCTTCAGCTCCTCCATCAGCTTGTGCTCCCTCTCTTTCCTGTTTCTCGACACGGTTGCTGGCACCATTGGATCGGACAGATCCCTGATCCTTCTCTCCTCCTCCTTGCGTTGCCTCTCGGCCCATTTCTTCTTCTTCGCCTCGTATTCCCCGGTTGTTACGGGCCTGCCCCTTCTCTTCGACTCCGGTCCATGGACCAGCTCACCCTCCTCGTTTTCCACCACCGAGTAGTCCGACACGTCGGATTTGGTCGAACTGGTCGAACCATCCCTGCTCCTGTTCTTGGCCGCAGTCTCGTCCCAACTCCTCAGGTACTCGTCGAACTCCTCGTCGTCCGAGTCCCTGATCCTCCCTCCGTCTTGCACGCTGCCCTTCCGCGAAGAGCTATGCAACGGGTCCTGTGAAGAGCTCTGACTTGCCGAGGATCTCTTCTCAGCCAGAGCCTTCTTAAAGGACTTCGGTCCGATCTTTTGTCCGTGCCTTTGCCCGGAGTCACCGCCGATGGCTGGAGAGCGAGAGCGTGATTCCCGCTCCCTCTCTTCTGCTACCTCCCCCACTCTCTTACCTTTATTTGAAGAATTCATTGTTCGTTCAATCCCGCTACCCGTCACGGCTCGGGGTTGCCCCCTATGCCCCAACCCCTTTTTTTTTTTTTTTTTTTTTTTGACGCGGGGAAATCTTCGACTACTGGGATCCCAAGCCGAAGCCCGGTTTACCCAGTAGCTCCCTCTATGACAAGAGGAGGGGGAAGACCCACCCGCCTCCGGGGAGAGGCGAGGGGAGTGCCGGATTTTTACCGGCTAAAACCCCGCGGGTGTCCGTCTCGGCGCGTTTGCGATTGGGGAGGCTCCAGGAAACGCACTGATTCATCTGGAGCCCCCCCCGCGCCACGCCCACTGACCTGGGCGCCTATCCCGGGACCTTTTCTAGTCCCCGGCCTTAGCGTAGGCCTAAAAACTCACGTGGCGGATCGGAGGGACACCTGCTCCGAACCGCCACCCCTCACACTGGGGGTTGTAGTTCCGAGCGCACGGTAACCCCGCCCGCGCGCCCGAACCCCCAGTAGCGACCCCCCCGCCGCCCCCGATGTACATGGGTGGCGGGAGAGGGGGATGATGCTTCCTTACTCTCCCCCGAAATGAGAGGGGGGAGTGCCTCCTCAATGCGGAAGCCCCCTCGCGCTACCGACAAGCGCCTACAGCGCGCCCGATGGGAGGGGGAACAGGATGCCTCTACCTGAGCACCCGCCCCCTCCCTCGGCGTCATATACCCGCCCCGGCCGGGGCAGCGGCGAGGAGGACGCGGCGTGACAGTCGCGGTGGCACCCCATCGCCGCTATCGCCATCCGTGCCAATGGCCGGGACAGCCGACGCGGAAGCGCGGCGGCGCAACACGCGCCGGCGTCTTCTTGGTGGCGGCGAAGACGACGACCCACCGCCGCCCCCGCCGTCCGCCCCCCTCGGGGGGGCGCCGTCGCGAGAGCGCCGGCGGCGCTGAGCACGCCGACGCTGGGGTGGCGGTCGCGGCGGCCGACCACCGCCGCCCCCGCCACCGTCATCGTCTGAAGGAGGAGGGGCAACTTCCCCCCTCCTAATCCGCTCCGCCGCCTCCTTCTGCGACATTACATTGCCGCAGAAGGAGGTAAAGGCTCTCCACTTTTCCTCCCCCTCGGGCCCGACTGCCGCCGCAACGACAGCCGTGAGGGAGAGGTCCCTCCCAATGACTGACCGGAGAACACGGCGCTGCTCCTCCCACGCTGGGCAGGATTCTAGAGTGTGTTGCGCCGTGTCTGCCTCCTCCGGGCAGTGGTGGCAGCGCGCGGTGCGCTCCTTCCCGATGCGGTGCAGGTATTCGCCGAAACATCCGTGTCCCGTGAACACCTGCACCGCGTGGAATGTGAGTCCGCGTCCCTTACGGTCCGCCCATTCCTTGAGGAATGGGCCGATGGCCTCCCTGACCCTCCTCCCCGCCAGGCGGGAATCCGCGAGTCTAGCGCCCCACTCGCGGAGGAGGGTCTCGCGGGCCTGGAGCCTCAGCGCGGCCCTCGCCCTCGGCACCACAATTCCGCCCCCCGACTCGATCCGCCTAATCCTCCTGTATGTGTTTGCCTGCGCTTTGGCGAGCAGATCGATCGGGGGGATACCCGCGAGGGCCGTCGCCCCCACATGCGAGGCGGTCCTGTACGCCCTGGCCGCCCGATTAGCGATGATTCGCCGGGCGGCCTCAAGCCTCCTACGTAGGCGGACGTTTCCACATACCTCGTCCGCCCACACGGGCGCCCCGTACAGCAATACGGAGTGGATCACCCCTGCAAAGAGGCGACGCACATGCCCGCCGGCACCACCCAAGTTGGGCAACAGCCTGGCCAGACTTTTGGCCATGCCCAAAGCCTTGGGGACCGTACGGGCGATGTGCTCGCCGAAGCTTCCCGTTGAGTAAAGCCACACCCCCAGATATTTCAACTGGGGGGTGACCGGGACGCGGACTCCCTCCACCGCCACACTGAGCCCCGCTGGCGGTGGTGGACTCCGCAGAGCACGGTTGTAAAAACCCGTAACCCGGGTTTTCTGCGGGGCCACCTCGAGGCCCAGCCCTCTGATAAGGCGCACCACCGTCGCCGCCGCCACATTGGCCAGTCTTACCGTCTCTTGCTACGTCTGTGTCCCGTCCTCCTCCTCCTCTGACGAGGAGGACAGATCACACGTCTCCCCGCCGACTCCCAGGTACACGTCGTCCGCGTAACCCGAGAGCCAACACCCAGCGGGAAGAGCAGCCCGCAGGACCAGGTCGTATGCTATTATCCACAACAGGGGCCCAAGCACGGACCCCTGCGGGACTCTTCTCTCCACGACCCTGGTCCTGAGGACCCCGTCCTGATCGGCGAACCTAAGCCTCCTGTCCCGGAAGTAGTCGGCGATCACCCCAATCAAGTAGGGTGACGCCGAACTTCACCAGGGCCTCTCCTATGACCGACCAGGGCAGGGAGTTGAACGCGTTGGACACGTCAAATGATATGCCCAACGCGACCCGCCCCCGTCCGTCACCGCCTCCGTGCAAGAAACGACGCGAAGTATCGCGTCTATCGTAGACCTCCCCGCACGGAAGCCAAATTGATCGTCGGAGAGGCCCGACCCCTCACTCCGAGACAGGTGCCGGACGAGGCGCTCGGCAATGACTCTTTCAAAAATCTTGCCCGCCTCGTCCAGCAGGCATATCGGCCGATAAGCGGACGGGGACCCAGCGGGCTTGCCCGCCTTCGGCAGGAGGACAAGACTGGCCTCCTTCCATTCTGCGGGGAACCGACCGACCCTCAGGCATTCGGTAAATGTCCGTAACAGCCTGTCGGTCAGTACCCCAGCGGCCAAGGTCCAGGCCCTCCCGGGGACGCCGTCAGGGCCAGGTGCTTTTCCCTTCCTGACCCTGCGGAGAGCTCGCTCCAGCTCGTCCCTCGTGACCCCCAGCTCGTCGCTCCACCCGGGGTCCGAGATCCCGGGGAAGAGGACAGCCCCGCCCCGGTCGGAAGGGAAGAGCGTGTTGACGACCCTGTCGACAAATTGGGGGTCGAGGGTCTCCGTCAACGGGGGCGTCCATGGTCTCAATCTATTCAGAACCATCTTGTAGGGACGCCCCCACGGATCCTCATTGAGCGTCTGGAGGAGCTCCTCCCAGGCCCTCTCCTTGGCTGCTCTTATCGCTCTGGAGAGGCTCTGACGGGCAGAACGCCAGGCCTCCCCAGTCTCCTCTACATCGCGGCCGCCGCGGCCCGCCTTGGCCCGCAGCCACTCCCTGCACGCGTGGACGGAGGATCGCCTAAGTTTGGCGATGTTCTCCGTCCACCAGTATGCGGCGCGCCTTGGGGAAAGCCTGCCTACGCGGGGCATCGCAATGTCGCACGCCTTCGACATGATGCCCCGCAGCTCCTCGACCTCCCTGTCGACATCCACGGCTTCCCCCGTGTCGCAGCGCACCGCCTTCTCACCCCAGGTCATACCCGTGATCGCCGCGCGCAGGCGATCCGGGTCCAACTTCCTCACCGCCCATCTCCGTCGTGACAGTTCCGTGACTCGGCGTCGGTCCAACACGTCCTGGGGGGCAGCTACGACCACCATCTCGATATAACGGTGGTCGGACAGGGTTTCCCTGTCCGTCGCCACCCCCCAGTCGCGCACGAGACGCGCCGCGGGGGGGCTCGCCCAGGTCAGATCGACTATCGATGACCCCCGCCGCCGCACGCACGTACCCTCCCGGCCCGTGTTCAACAGGCACAGGCCAAGGGCCGACGCCCATCCCTCGAGGATGTGACCTCTCCGATCAGTGGCCGGGGAGCCCCACAAAGTGCTTTTCGCGTTGAAATCCCCGGCCACGATAACCCGGCCCGAAGAGAGAAGGAGGTGCCTGCGCACGCACGCATCTATGTCGTGCAACACCCCCTCAAACTCAACCAGGCCCAAACTCGGAGGGGCATAAACCGCCACGACGGAGATGAGCCCCCATCTAACTGCCACGAAGCTCCTCCCGCACTCAGATCGCGAGCACGGGGGGGACTGCGGCATGTCCCGCCATGTTATGGCGACGGAGCCAATGGTATCCGCGGCCCAGCAAGGGTGACCAGCCGGCACGCGGTACGGCTCCGCCGCCAACCCCAAGCCACACCCGCGCTCCGCCATTGTATGCAGGAACAGGTCCTGGGCGGCGCGGGCGTGGTTGAGATTCGCCTGTAAAAGGCGATGGGGCATTATAGGTATCCCGGTCCAAGGTCCTCCCCCTCGCCGATCTCGCTTCCCTCTGGGATGGATTCCCTAGAGGGAACCATATCCGCCCTCGTCGCAGAAGGCTCCCCGGACGTTCCAGCCTTCTCAGGCACCACAGGCACGTCCATCGCCTCCACGGCGGACCCCCCTCCCCCTTCCCCCGGTGGTACGGTCAGCCTGACCGTACAGGGGGGCATTTCCACGCTCCTGATCGTGGGCTTTTTGGAGGGGGGGACGCCCGCGGAGGCCGGCATCGCGCGCTCGCCCCCGCTACCGCTGTGATTTGCAGTCGGCTTGCTGGGGGCCTTGTCTCCTCCGCTTTTTTTGGGGAGGGGCGCCGCCTTGCCGCCCTCTTTCTTCGGCGGCGCACCGCTCCTCTTCCTTCCGGTCCCCGGGCAGGCTTTCCCGCCCACCCGGTGTTGGCTGGGCCGGCCCGCTTCGGCGCACACGACGCACCTCTGCGAGGCCTCGCAGTCCCGGGCCTGGTGTCCAGCGACACCGCACCGGTAACAGCAACCGATGCGGTCCGCCTCGTTGGGACACATGGCTCTCGTGTGCCCCTGCTCCAGGCACTTAAAGCATTGGAGTGGGCGCTTCCAACACCTCCAACTTGGCGCGCGCCCACCCAACGCTTACGCGGCCTTCCCTCGCGAGCCTGTTCAAGGCGGTGAGGGGGCACCTCACGAAGGCAGTATACATGCCGTTCGGCGCCCGCCTCAACGGACCGGCCTGGATGCTCGCGGGGGGCACTTTCCCCGCCGACGCCAGGGCAGCCCGAATGTCCTCGCCGCGGACGGAGTCGTCCAGTCCGCTCAGTCGGACCTCGCCCAAGACCTCCGGGCGTGCGACCCTGACGCCCTCTCTACCCGCCAGGACGTCCCTCATCCTGGCGGCCAGGGCGTCCGCCTTCTCGGCATTTCAGGGGCCCGCGACCTCGATGTTGAGGGCGTTGGTCGCCGTCCTCTTCATGTCCACGGACCCGATCCCGAGTTCCGTGAGCACAATGGCCGAACGCACCAAGGCCATGTTCTCGGCGTAATCGCCCGCTGGACACGTTAGCGTCACAACGGACGTGCGCGGCACCCTCCTTTTTTTCCGCTTACCCGGGGCCCCAGCTCCACCCGTCTTCCCCTTGGCCGGTGTACCTGCCGCGGGCGTGGGAAGCGGCCTACGGGCCGTGGTACCTCCCGCGGAAGTGGGAACCGACTTCCCGGCCTTAGCAATCGTCGGGGGCGCGGGCACCGGTCCGCTCTTCCTCTTACCCTTCTTCACCGCCAACGTCCAATCCATGGCCCCCTGCGGAGGGGCGGGAGCGGCAGGGGCCCGGGAAGACAAAGCCCCCCCGCCCGCAACTTCGCCCGCCTCCCGGCCCCCGCCAGACCGGGAATCGGCCGCGGGGGCAGCAGGCGTCGCCTTTTTTCCTCCCTTCATCTCGCCGACGGGTTTCCTGGCTGCACCTGATGAGAGGGGGGGCAACTCCCCCTCCCGTGCCGGAGCCTTCTGTTCGGGGGACGCCTCCCCTATCAAGAGCCCCACCTCCTCGGTCAGGGCGTCTTGGACGGCCTTCAGCCTCTTCGCCACCACCCGGAGCACCCGGTCCTTGATCTCCTCCGGGGTCATCTGCCGCGGCTGTTCCTTACGACTGGTCGCCGCCGCAGCGGCGGTCGCCGCACCCGCCACAGCACCCATCTCGGCAGGGGGTACCTCCTCCTCTATCTTCTCCCTCCTTCCCTTCAGAGGAGGCCTGAAGGCAGCCGGGATCCCCTCCTTCTTAAAGGTCTCCACATGGCGGAGGAAGGAGCTAGTTTCCTCCGTCTCCATTGGGAGATGCTGCGCCTCCGCCCGTACCGGCGAGGGCTCCCCCGTCCCCGGAGCGGGCAAGCGGGGGTCCGTCCCACGCCGCTGCAGGGGCTCCGAGTCCTCCGAGGTCTCAGTTCTCCTAGGCCTCTTATTCGGACCCCTGTCGCTGGGGGTCGGCTCCACGACCCGAGCCTCCGCCTCCTTCAACCGCTCCTCCAGCTGCCTACACTGCTGTTGCAGCTGCAGCTGTGTCTCCGCGAGCTGCGCCCGCTCCTCCCTCATCTTTCTCACGGCCTCCTCCTGTGCGGAGACCATCCCCCGGAGCCTCTCTAACTCCGCGTCCCTGGCGTATCCCGCCTCCGGGACCCGCATCCTTCGGCTCAGATGGTCCGCGGCCGCAGCGATGGTGGCAGCAGCCACATTCAGCTGCGCCCTCATCGCTCCCTGTAGGTTGCCGGATTTTTGGCAGACCTTGTCCACCCCCCGCAACTGCTCGAGGATGATCCCCGGGAGCGACTCCGTCGAGGCCAGACCGAGCTCCTCCCTCGCCTTCACCTCGGTAATCCTCCTCTTCTGGGAGAAGTCCGCAGGTATCGACGCGTCCGTCAGCTGTCTCAGCTCGACGATCGCCTCAGCGATCGCCTTCTTTTTCTGATCAAGCTGCTTCAGATAGTACTTGCCCGTTTCGGCCTTCCGGCCACGGGTTTCGCCTTCCCTGGCAGCCTGCGTCCTCACCCCGCCAACGACAAGGCGAAGCGCGGCGTCAAGGGCCTCCGCGATCCTTTTCGCCTCTCCTAAAACAGCCGCGGAATCCTCCTTCTTGCCGACCGGGAGAGCCCTGTCCTCCTCGCTATCCCCTCCGTCGACGATAATCTCCTCCGTGTCCGACGCACCCGTCGGATCCACGGAGGGTTGCTCAGCCCGGGAGGTGGATGCCGCCAGCGCCGTTCCCAGGGATTGGGACCGCCTTCCGCGACGCGCCGACCTCGACCTCTCTCTAGAGGTCTCACCCCCTTGCGAGGAGCCAGCTTGGCTGGCCCTTCCTCTCCGCAACTTCTCGCACAGCGGGCCGACAAAACCGGTCCGCCTGCGAGTCCCCTCCTCTCTGGTGCTGTCGCACCCGGAGTTTGGCTCCTCCTCCTCCTCGTCTTTATGGTGTGGGTTTTTTACTAAATTCTTCAATTTTTGTTTGATCCCACTACCCGTCACGGCTCGGGGTTGCCCCCTATGCCCCAGCCCCCTGCCAACAGCAGGGCGACTGGGACTCCAGGCCCTTACTCACCCACGGGGAGAGGGCATCAAGGCCCAGCCCCCCATGGGCTTTCAGGGCTTCCGTCGCTCCGACCTGACGGGTACCGTGACGGGCGCCGCCACGCGGGGGGCCCCACGGACAGACAGGTACCGCAGGGTGTCGCACCCCACCCAAGGTCCTGCCCGCCGTGGCGACCAGCATATAGTCCTTAACCGAGGCCGAGGTAACCTCCAACCCCGGCTAACCGTCTACTCCGATGGCCAGGTTCGGGAGGGATGCGATCCCCGACCATCGGAGTTGCCTTGCTCGCCGCCGGTCTATTTCACCCGGCGGCCAAGACCCGCCGGCCCCGACCTCGGAATATGTTCGAGCGGCCCAACGGGTCTCCTTCCATAAACATCGCCCGGCCCCAACCTCGGAATAAGTCCGAGTGGCCCGGGCGGTCTCCCACCCAGGTCGCCTGGCCCCGACCTCGGAATACGTCCGAGCGGCCCAGACGACCCTCCACACTCGGCAGACCGTGGGACCACGTCCCTGGTGTGCAACCACCGAGTGTGGGCCTCTCCCCCGGCCAACCCAAGACCACGTCCTGGGCTGGGTCAGAAGAGGGATACCCCCCCTCCCCCTCCTGCCGGAGCACCGGCGTGCAATAGAGGAAGGAAGAGGGGCCTTCCCGTCCCTCAGCGAGACGACATCCCTGCCCGCCTCGGGAACGGGGACCTCCCTCCCCAACAACCCCGTGGTTTTTTATCGAGGTGACCTTCCTCTATGCCGGCGGGAGGTGTAAAACATCCACCTAACGGTCCCGGCCGACCGGGCGTTTGAACTCAGGGTCGCCATCCCCTACCGGCTATTGGAGCTGGGTAGCCGAAGCTAGCCGCAGACTCCTAAGAGGGTAGCCGGGCCCCCGGTTTTCTGTCTGGGTTTTCCTTCCCATAAGTCGGTGAGAGAGCTAGGGCTCAATCCCACACAGCCCCGACCGGCCGGGCGGCTTTTTATAGAGGTCGCCTCCCTCGCGGGCCCTGAAAAGGGCCCCCCGGTTTCCGCCAGCCTCGCAGCTGACGGAGATTACGGTCTGTGGTGTGCTCTTGGACCCCGATCCTCGCCACCGGGCTCTCCCGACGGTCGTAGACCGCCGGTACTACCCCAGTAGTTCAACAGATCAAAAGGGAGCCCCCTCACCCGATTCCCAACGAATTGGGTACCTTCGTCAAGGTGGCACACCCTCGAGGGGGAAAAAAGTATAAGTCCTATGTCTAGGACCGTCCCTCTCGTGGCCCCCTTCTGTTCGCTGGGGGCCGGAACCTCAGCAGCTGCCCTCGCACTCGCAGGGCTGGCCGCACTCCTTGTTCGTATGTCCTCCGATTGTTTATAGTGGGGTGAGGCAGTCCCCCACTAGGCGGACGCCTGTATTGGCAGTCAGGCCGTTACCCCATAAGCCCCCCGCGCGAGCGGGGTCCTCGTCCCCCGGCGAAGTAGGGGGGAGGCACTACCCCACCCACCACAGGTGGGGCAGACGACTCAAGAGGGCACGCGCCCTTCCACCGGTCAAGCCACGCCATTTCCTCGGGGTGTATACCCATGCCGATATGACAACCCCGGCCCGGTCCGTCCTCCGATTTTTTATACAAGGGGAAGGCGGACCCCTGTTTCGACGATGTGTGGTTTCAGAGCGATTTCTTCCACCATCCATCGCTCCTACCCGTTACCATTCCTCCGGGTTTTTATACGAGGAGGAAGGAAAGCCCCTGTTTGGCGATGTGTGACATCAGGATTAAGTCCTTCCACCACCCACCGCCCCTACCCGTTACTATTTCTCCGGGTTTTTATACGAGGAGGAAGGAAAGCCCCTGTTTGAGGATGTCGGACTCAGAGATGCAGAACATCTCCGCCCTCCATCGTCCCTACCCGAGAGCTATGCCTCCGGATTTGAACAGGGGAAGGCATAACCCCTGAGAACCCGCCTGGCGTTTGCACGCCAGGCTACGTAACCCCACCCGGCCCCCCATCGTGGGGGCAAGAGCTAACCCTAGCCGTCCTCCGAATCTTTATACAGGGGGAGGCGGACCCCTGTCTGGCGATTTGTCGCATCGGGACAGCGTCCTTCAGCCACCCAGCGCCCCTACCCGTTACGATTCCTCCGGGTTTTCATACGAGGAGGAAGGAAAGCCCCTGTTTGGCGGTGTGTGACATCAGGACTAAGTCCTTCCACCATCCACCGCCCCTACCCGTTACTATTCCTCCGAGTTTTTATACGAGGGGGAAGGAAAGCCCCTGTTTTGAGGATGTCGGACTCAGAGATGCAGAACATCTCCGCCCTCCATCGTCCCTACCCGAGAGCTATGCCTCCGGATTTGAACAGGGGAAGGCATAACCCCTGAGAGCACGTCTGGCGTTTGCACGCCAGGCTACGTAACCCTACCCGGCCCCCCCATCGCGGGGGCAATAAGCTAGCCCTAGCCGTCCTCCGAGATTTTATACAGGGGGAGGCGGACCCCTGTTTGGCGATGTGTGGCATCGGGACAGCGTCCTTCAGCCACCCACCACCCCTACCCGAGATCAATGCCTCCGGATTTGAACAGGGGGAGGCGTAACCCCTGAGAACACGCCTGGCGTTTGCACGCCAGGCTACGTAACCCTACCCGGCCCTCCATCGTGGGGGCTAGAAGCTAGCCCTAAGCGGGGTAACGGCTGCTCCCGACAGGATCACCGGTGCCAGGCCGGTACAAGCCGAGATGCCGCACCCCGTAAGATGCTGGTCCGGAGACCAGCACTTGGCCTCAGCCTTCAGATTCGGGACTTGAGCCAAGCTATGGGTCCCTCCTCCTCCGGCCTCAAAAGCCGTGCCCAAGGGAATCTCACTTCCCCTGGGCAGCGCATTAGCGCTCGCGTGACACCTTCGAGACGAACACGATCCCGTCCGGCCGTGCGAACGGCTTAAGGGCATCTCTGCCCCCGACCTACTCGTCAGGCGTTCACCCAGGGCTTTCGAATCGTGACCGCCACACCCGTAACAAAGACCGAGTCGCCTGTCTGGTGTCCAGATGTACACGTGTCGGTACGTGCACTCTGCCCGAAGCCAGAGCCCCGTTAGCAGCCGAGGGGGTACCTCGACGTGTCCAACTCTCACCAGACGTGGAGGTGGGGTTGGCACATAGACCGGTGTCCTTCTGAGAGTCGGATATTTGACATCTGACGTTCTGTATAAAATGTCCAGGCATTTCTGCCGGTGTGTGTACATATATACACATATACATATAGGGGAGACCGGGGCACCATGAGCCACGGGGTGCCATGGGTCATTGACTGTTTAGGTTAATCCAGAATGTTTAGGTTGGTAAAACTGATATCATGTGACAGTTACTTTGTTGTCTATACTTCGTATCTAGATGGCAGTGATCAAAGTCCGTTGTGTCGAGAAGCACGCGACATAAATGGTTTTTGTGATGCGTAAGTAATTTTTTAAACATCTAGAAATGTTTTAATATTGCTTTTGTAGTAGAATATAGACGTAAATAAAAATCAGATGCAACTTTCTAGCATCTTTTGTCATTTTATTGCACTATAGATAATCACGCATCATTTATTTTTTCGATTACGTTTCACCGTTTTCTACATTAAGTGCACTTGGGGCACGATGGGCCACCCAATGCTGGGGCACCATGGGTCGCACACTAACTTATTTATGATAAAACAAGGCAGTACAAAATAGTTATTTTACATTCACAAAAAAAGAAAAAACAAGAAGAAAAGGGAAAGAAGACACGGAAATGAAAACCAATAAAGAAATAAAAGGAAGTCCTAAGAGTTATTAGTTATTATTAATAAAGAGTTATTAATTAATTAGATAAAGAAAAGATTATGAAGTAATATTTGTCTTTTGTTTGTAAAATGTTATTTTTGATCAAAGAAAACATGTCAGAATATAGTTGTTTTTTTTTAGAAAATAATATTTCAGTAGTGAGTCGATCTGTCATCTTGTTTGTTTTGCCCAATCCTGAACAGTGTGATAAGAAAATGTAAAATAAAATTCCTTTTTAAATTTTGTAACTTTTCATTACTTCTTGAATGAATAAACCTAATTTTTGTTTGTGACCCATAGTGCCCCAGTGACAGACCCATGGTGCCCCGGGTATGGGGCACCTTGGGTCATTTCTCAAAAAATATGTTTCAATTTTTTTCTTAAAAACTAATAAATATTTACCAAATACACCAACTAAATTTTAAAATATACATATTGCTTTAACTATTAAAAAAAAAATAAGACAAAAAGTCTTATATTTAAAAGTACTTTTTAGAGTTTGAATTTTTGTGGCCCATGGTGCCCCGGTCTCCCCTATACGTATATATGTTTTTATATATTTTTATATAAAATTTTTTTTTTTTTTTTTATTAAGTGCGTGGGTTGTATTCCATATTCTGATTGTTTTCAACTTTTGCGGCTTTGATGCAACATACGCAGTAAGTATTAAATATAATTAATGTTGAGCGAGGCATCATATTGCTTGATATTTGCTTAATAATATGTATTATGATCATCTAGGAATTATGCCGACTTGTATCAGAAATTGTAAAAGTCGCTCCGGTGGAGCTACGAAAACGAAAGACATCAAGTTTTTTCCATTCCCGCAAAATCACATATTAAAAGAGAAATGGTTCGAAGCTTGCCACCGAGAAGAAGGAAATTTAAACGTAAACGGCGGTAAATTTCATTTAAAAAATACATTTGTTATAAATGTTTGAAATATTTAAAAATAATCTATCAAGTTTGATTGTAATATGTACATGTATAATTGTACAGTACATGTATAATTTGTGTGATTCTGAAAATTTATTTGTATAATTTTCAGCAACAATATGTGAGCGACATTTCACTTCGGACTGCATGGAAAAGAAATGGACAAAGCCACGTACACTGAATACCGAAGCTCGATTAATGCTTCGACTGAAGACCGGTTCGATTCCAACGCAATTGCTCGATTTACCTAATCAAGGTGTAAATAGACGAGTTAAAAGGTGCAGTACATTGGAAGGTGATGAAACAGAGCCCATGACGAAAAACACCTGGTAAGTTTGAAAGTGATCCTATAACTGCATGTTTTTCAAAACACTGCTTGTATAAAATTACAAAAATTTAATTAATTGTTAATATCGGGACACCCTGTATGTATATTAAGACCGTTAAGATATACAATCAATATAGAAAGGGAATAACCATGTACGGTCCAAGCTTGGATCTTATAGATAGCTTAATATTATTTCTACATGTATTTAAAATACGCGTATTTTCCAACATATTAAACTGCGCGCCGATTATTTGTCGGACTTAAAACAAAGTTATTACGAGGGCTGTATGATAAGTACCCGTGTTTAACGACTGATAGCGCCACTGACTCAAAATCTGTATACGATCGTTTAACGTCATCTTTCAAACGACGCCTGTCAAAATTTCAGACAGATTTATCGAGTAGTTTTGTTTTGATAGCTGTTGAAAGTGGGCAAGTTTGTGTTTGTTTGCAACCATGGAAAAAGAGCAATATCGGTCAGTGATTCGATTCCTTTTTTTGGATGGGAAGACGTGTGAGGAAATCGAAGTAAAGTTGCATGCCGTTTATAAGGACCATGCACCTTCGATGACTACCATCAGATATTGGTTCAATGAATTCAAGCATGGCCGAACATCCGTTTTTGATGAAAAGCGCCCAGGCCGTCCGTCTGAGGTGACTACGGAGGATATGGTCAACAAAATCCATGATATCGTGTTAGCAGACCGTCGGGTAAAGATCAGAGAGATTGCTGACATTGTAAACATGTCAATTGAACGCGTACAAAATATTCTACACAAAAAATTGGGCATGAGAAAGCTATCGGCGAGATGGGTGCCGCGTTTGCTCACAGTGGAACAAAAACAGAATCGCATGACAACTTCGGAGCACTGTTTGGCCATGTTTAAGCGCAATCCGAAAGAGTTTCTGCGGCGTTTCGTGACTGTTGACGAAACATGGATCCATCACTACACGCCAGAAATGAAAGAACAGTCAAAACAGTGGACTTCACCCGGCGAACCTGCTCCAAAGAAGGCAAAAACGGTCCCATCGGCTGGAAAGGTCATGGCCACCGTTTTTTGGAATTCGCGAGGCATCATCTTCACCGACTATTTGCAGAAGGGAAGGACAATTACGGGGCAGTACTATGCTGATTTATTGGGCCGATTCGACGCTGAATTGATGAAAAAACGGCCCCATTTGGCGAAGAAAAAAGTGCTCTTTCACCATGACAACGCACCAGCTCACAAGTCCGCAATCGCCACAGCAAAACTGGTCGAATTACGCTATGAAGTGCTGCCTCTTCCACCCTATTCTCCAGATTTGGCTCCCTGCGATTTCTTTTTGTTTCCAAACATGAAAAAATGGCTTGGCGGAAAGCGGTTCACGTCAAACGAGGAAGTCATCGCCGAAACAGAGGCCTATTTTGCAGAGTTCGACAAATCATATTTTTTGGATGGCTTAAGAAAGTTGGAATATCGCTGGACTAAGTGTATCGAGCTGAAAAGTGACTATGTTGAGAAATAAATTTTAAAAAATTAAAAAAAAATGCGTTTTTTTCCCTAACACGGGTACTTGTCATACAGCCCTCGTATTGGAACATTAGAAATCCCCTCTCCCTTTTCTAATTAAATTGATATCGATTTAATATTAAAATCACTGTAAAGAATTTATTGCGAAAAATATTACCCCAGCCAGGGTTCGAACCTGGAACCTCTCGCATTCCGTTCGGGCGTCGTACCAATTCGACCACCGGGACATGTGGTGTAATATTTATCGCAATAACCGGATAACAATAATTTGAACGTCTTTCTCAGGCGACGTGAATAAACAATTAATATATATTAAGACCGTTAAAATATACAAAGAGAATAGCCATTTACGGTCCAAGCTTTTGGATCTTAGGTATAGCTTAATTAATTGTCTTAACAAGGAGAGGACCGGGGCCGCGAGGACCGGGTAACTGATTTAAATGAAACTTATTTCTATATAATAACCCTTCACTAGTAGTAAAACATAGAGACTCTTAACTTACTACGTTTTACTGTTAGTGAAAGGTTATTATAGGAATAAGTTTTATTCAAATCCGTTTCCCGTTTACAGTCGTACTGGAATCCCAACGTACAAAGAACTTGTAGCTTGTGCGAGAAATGAAACATTCATCATCGATAGTGTCAAGGAGCATGCCACATCTGCCGAAACTTTCACAGACATGGAATGTAGCACAGAAAACCCACCGTTGGAAATTAAAACAGAAATTGAAAAGCTCAAACGGCACTTGAAGGAAACTGAAGGAAAAAATAAGCTACTGTTATTAGAAAATAAGCAACTCAGAAAAGCATTGGAAATGAAATCCAACGATTGCGAAGCCATGAAGAAAAATGAACAAAGAGCTGGCCAGGATACAGCTGCTGGTATACTACAAGGTGTATTTACACCGGGCCAAGTAACGAAATTGATGGCGCCGAGCGCTAAAAGAATAAAGTGGTCAGCGGATGACATTTCTTCCGCTATTGCCCTTCGGTCATTGAGTGGTAAAACGTACATACAGATATTTACGTGAAGTCAAGCAGTTACCGCTACCTTGCGAGTCCACTCTGCGGAACTGGGCAGCATTATTTGATACGAAACCAGGAGTCTTGAAAGATGTTTTGAAAATAATGCAATCAAAAGGAGAAAGTTTATCTGCCGCAGACAAAATTACCGTTCTGACCTTCGATGAAGTCTACATTTCAAACAAATTGGATCTAGAACGCAGGGAACAGAAAATTTACGGACCACATAAATCCTGTCAATTTGTGATGGCCAGAGGTCTCTTTTCAAAGTGGAAACAGCCGATTTACTACCAATTCTCTCAACCAATGACGAAGGACATTTTATTGAACATTATAACAGCTCTCCACAAAATCAGTTATACAGTTGTGGCAGTAACTAGTGATTTAGGACCTACGAATATAGCTTTATGGAATGAACTAAACATCGGTGTTGGAATGTCGAAGTCACAGCAAGACAAAGAATCTCAAGAAAAGAAATTTTTTTTCGAACACCCGGGAGATAAATCTTTAAAGATTTTTGTCTTTGCAGATGCTCCTCATTTAATCAAGCTATTACGAAATAACTTCATTGACCACGGCTTTCTTTTTGATGGAAAAATGTTAAATAAGCGAATTTTGGAAGAACTTGTCGCACTGAATTCCAAAGATTTAAAAATTGCTTTCAATTTAAGTGAAAAGCATCTCGACGCCAAGGGACATCAGCGGCAATCGGTGAAATTAGCGGCACAAGTTTTTTCTCGCCGAAACGGATTGTCCGTTAAGTACTGCGGAAGAAAGGGATTTTTCTCGCAAAATAGTTATTGGCAGGAACTGTCGGATGTTTTACTTTTGATTAATGACTGGTTCGATGTATTAAACAGCCAATCAAAATTCGGATCTCACAACGGCTCACGTGCTTACGGAGTGGAATTGGAACATCAGAATGAAATTTTGGAGAAAATGAGCCAGTTTATTTCCAACATGAGAGTTGGCAAAAAATCAACTCTCCTACCATTCCAGAAAGGCATATTACTGACGAATGCTTCGTTAAAAGAATTGCTGCCATATATAAAAGAAAAATATTCTTCCGATTTATTCATACCCGAATACATAATTACAAGGCGGTTATGTCAGGATGTGCTCGAAAACTTCTTCTCTTACTTAAGAGCAATGGGAGCAGCAAACGACCATCCGTCACCTGTGGAAGTACAGCACAGATTAAAATGGTACATTCTTGGCAAACATTATGCACAGTGCATATCGGTACAAGAGAACACCGAAGGTGATTCGAGCGCAGTTCCTTTTATGGCAATGGAAGATATACATTGCACTGATTCGTGCGAATTAGACTGGATCGAAGATTTTAATAATGATGATGATGATGTGCAGGCTGCTTTGCTCATTCACAATGAGAAACTACACACCTCCGAAGTAGCAGACATTAACAATCGTACACAAGACGAAGACAAGGAAAATGAAGGTGATTTAGATAATGAAGGTAATTTAAAGTTGATACTATTAAATGCATAGTCTAGGATTGCCAAGTATCCTGTTTTGACACCCGGACTGTCAGGTTTTCAGGAGTCTTGTCCGGTGTCCGGTTGAAGAGTCAAACCGGACGTCATGTCCGGTTTTCAAGTATACCCAATTAATAAAATAAAATTTTATTAATTGGGTATACTTAAGCCGGAACACAAGTATTGTTCATGCTGCGTAAGTCTGCTAATCATTTTTTTTTTTCTGTCAGCAGTTAGTTTAACCCTAATA
This sequence comes from Leptothorax acervorum, assembly GCA_035220615.1. NCBI lineage: Eukaryota > Metazoa > Arthropoda > Insecta > Hymenoptera > Formicidae > Leptothorax > Leptothorax acervorum. The sequence goes on along the minus strand of JASTWQ010000269.1, from coordinate 89,813 downwards.
GGTCACACTGAGTAAAATAGACCCCAGCGTTTTTTTAACTTCGAAAACGACCCAGTAAACCAATGGAAATGGGCTATTTTTTTACATATGTTAAATTAATTTTTTGCAAATCAAACCTATACAGTCTTTTTAAGGAAGACTTAAACTACACCAGGATATTTTCTTTTTTTTTTAAAGGTCACCTACAATTTTTTATACACGTGCAAACACGCTGGGATCTATTTCACCCAGTGTGACCATTACGGGATTCTCGGGAAGTGTGACCAAATAGGGTTAATCTGTGACTTCTATAGTATAAATATAGTAATATTGTAGTACATAGTAATATATATTGTAAGTAAATTCTTATTAAACTTATAATTTTTCGAAAAATGTGCATTTTATTGAAAAATGTCCCAGACAAAAATTATACCGACGGTACTGTAACTTTCAAGCCTCGTAACTTGTTATCTGGGACATTTAAAAAAAAATGTATATAATGTATGTATATAAATGTATGTAAATAAAACATCAATACTTATTATACATGTTGCTTATCTCCTCCAATTTAAATATATGTCCTTCCTTTCCTTTCATCCAGCAATCCTGATCCGCGACTTCCGTGCAACGAGCGAAGAATTGCAGTTACTCGAACTATTCGAAAACGAAGTTGCTAAACAAACTGTAGAAGATGAAGCGCTTATATATATTACAGTTGCTCATCGTTTCCGACATAGGTATCCACACTTAGGAGTTCCAACGCATACGTTAACTCCGTCGGGTGACTGGCTGTCCTGTATTTCAAGAGGAAATTGTATTCAACCTTCAAAAGAGTTTGAAAATATAGGAAAAATTATGAATGCTGAATTCTTGGCATTCCATGGTAATGGACTCTCGAGGGAACCTCTTATTTTTGACAGAGTGACGGACCTCGTGTCGGAAAAAATAAATAATTCCGTGCCAAGGAATGTATTAGCATGCCTGGTTCGAACAAGAACATACATTCGATTAAGGGGGGATCCTTATGTAGACGACTGAAAATAAAGAGATTTTCGGGAATTTTTTTAAAAGAAACTATTTAATAAATCGCTTTGATAACTTTTGGGCTATTTTATTTGAAGATTAAAGTACGTAAAAAAATTTTTTTTACTTTAAAAAAAATAATATAATACGTTTATAGGGCGTAAGAAAAAGCGTCGGTTTTAAACGGCGGGCATTCTAGCTCCTTGTTTACTCGTCTGAATCAAAAAAACAAAAAGATTTCTTATTGTTTATAAACATAGTTTGTCGGTGAACCTAAAAAAATGCAAAAAAGTTGAAAATTGACAAAATGGCAGCACTTTAAACAAAAAAATGCTATTTTCACTCACAAATGTGAACTTTATTAATTCAATAAAAATTGTTTAAATTAATTATTTTATTAATTTTAGAGGTTCACCGACTAGTAAATTTAATAAACTATGTGTACGTACAGAGCCAATTTGATTGGTCAAATAGTTTTTGAGTTATCGTGCCCGCCAATTTCAAAAACGTGGTTTCGAGAAAAACGCGTTTGAAGTTTTCGCCGCTCGTATACCCGCACGTATACCTGCGCGCAAGAAATGGCTGTGACGCCTTTAAAACTTCGAATTTTTTATTGTAACTTTGGGAATATATTCCACGAATAGTGTACTATTGATTAAAATAAAAAAAAATCGATTTTTTGGACCGTCTACATAAGGATTCCCCCTTAAGGCACATTAATTTAGAAATTTAAAAAAATAATACTGTTAAAAAAGTCGGGAAAAAAACCAAACATATATGCAATAAAGTTTATACAGGGTGTCCCAAAACTCGCGACTCAAAATATTATAGCAAGAAAGTTCTGAAAAAATTAAGTAAAAAAGTTTTTGTAAATTTTTATTTTAAACAGTAGTTTTTGAGATATAAGAGTTTAAAGCTAGCCAATTACAGACTAGGTTTAGACGGACATCTGTCCATGAGTCGCGCGTGCGGTAGGATTAGTGAGCGCGCACTTCAGCATGCATACTGACATGACGGGTGCGGTGGACAAAAGATTGTGTATGTTCTCCATACGTCACCGCGCGCGATTTCATGATATTGATTTCAAATTAATGATGTAAATAAGCGTTACAAATAAGAAATCTTTAAATTATTAGAATTTTATCGCTAATATTGTAGATTACAAAGAAACATTGGGATTACTACAATTCATATTAGCACAATAACTTTAATATTAAGGAAATATTAAGTGAATAAGACTTATAATTAATTATAAGTCGTGATCGCATACGCGCGCGAGTAATAATTTTTTTATAAGTGTTGAGAGAAATAATTTTATGCAAGTTACTTCTTTGCTATAATTTGTCTAATCGAACCTAGTGGTTTGGCGGAAAGCTCGGTACTAATAACACCATGTCAATTTTATCTTCAATCTTGGAAAAAATATTGCGTTTTTCCAGGATTGAAGATAAATTTAATTCTGGGTGTGCTTTGATTAACAGGTAAAAATATTTTTTGCTTTGGGGGGTTGCCTAGACCTCCCCTGAACTGATAAATGTGTGGTAGGTACGTCGAATAAAAAAACATTTCTTATAAACAATTAAATAAAAACCGTTTTTTTTTATGTGGCCACAAAAAATATTTTTTTATTTAGCACTATACTACAGATTTCTCAGTTCATGAGAAGTCTAGGCAACCCTCCAAAGCCAAAAATATTTTTACCTGTTAATCAAAGCACACCCAGAGTCAAATTTATCTCCAATCCTGGAAAAAAATATTGAAATTTTAAAAGTACGAAGCCCTGGTCACAAAAGCAATTTTTTTACAAAAGTCCGGTGATTTTTCGCCGTCTTTAAGCACAAGAAACACGACTCACATAGTCATTAAGTTCATTGGTACAAAAATCGTGTTATACGGTGTTATTAATACCGAGCTTTCCGCCAAACCGCTAAGTTCGATCAGACTAATTATAGCAAAGAAGTAACTTACATGAAATTATTCCTCTCAACACTTATAAAAAAATTATTGCTCGCGCGCGTATGCGATCACGACTTATAATTAATTATAAATCTTATTCACTTAATATTTCCTTAATATTAATGTTATTGTGTTAATATGAATTGTAGTAATCCCAATGTTTCTTTGTAATCTATAATATTAGCAATAAAATTTTAATAATTTAAAGATTTCTTATTTGTAACGCTTATTTACATCATTAATTTGAAATCAATATCATGAAATCGCGCGCGGTAACGTATGGAGAACACACACAATCTTTTGTCTACCGCGCCCGTCATGTCAATATGCATGCTGAAGTGCGCGCTCACTAATCCTACCGCACGCGCGACTCATGGACAGATGTCCGTCTAAACCTAGTCTGTAATTGGCTAGCTTTAAACTCTTATATCTCAAAAACTACTGTTTGAAATAAAAATTTACAAATAACTTTTTTCCTTAATTTTTTGAGAACTTTCTTGCTATAATATTTTGAGTCGCGAATTTTGGGACACCCTGTATATAAATTGTTATTTTATTCAATTCTGTATTTTATTTAAAATCATTATCATGTTATTAAATGTGTATTTTAAATATATAAAAGAATCACAAAGAACGTTATTTCATTTATTCCTGTATTTTATTTAAAGTTTTATTGTATTTCATTAAAATATATATTTACAATTTATCACATGATTTACGCATTTTTATTTCTTATAATCGAATTTTACTTTGAAGTGAGCGGCGCGCCTACAAAACCGGTCGCCTTCTGATTGGTTCAACCGTCAAAGCTGCCGCCATTATGCGCAATGCTTCACCTTGTTACTTACACCATGGGAACGATTACGGTAATATTATTCCACAGAACGACAAAAACAGGATTTTGAAACTAGAAGCGGAAGCCAAAGAGTACAAAGAAAAAAATTGAAATTATATGACTCAATGACTTTTTTGAGCGAACATATGCGTAGAAGAAAGTAAGCAAAGTTAAAATTTTTAATTATTATTGGTTGGAGCTCACATTTAAATAGTGTACATACACCTTGTTTGTAGATAAGTAGCATGCGTTAGTTCATAAGTTGCGTTATACATTGCATGACAGTTTAACATTATTCGCGTATTGTTTCTTGAACCGTTACCGTCGGTAACGGCTACCTCGCGTCAGTAGACTCGCGCGAAACGTTGGCGGGCCGCGACCGAATTGCCAAGTTTCGTGCGACTCACCCGACTCGTGCTGCCTGCCCGCGGGTGGCCCCCCTAACCACTTTGGAAGTTGGTACTTGCTCGCGACTTACTTCGCAGGAGCGCAAGCCGAGAAAGATCGGAGCACTCACTCACATTCCGACCTGCTTCGAGTACACACTCGTCTTTCAACCGGATAAGATTTTCGTGCCTGACTCGAGTGCCTGTGCCTGCTTGCTCGCTCCTTCCCGCCTTGTCTGCTAACGCACGATAGCCTGCCTAGCTCTCCCGCTACCACGGAGGCCCGGCCGAACGGAAGGACGAGGGATATGACCAGGAGAACGGGCAGCGGTGAGTCGCCTTTTCTATCGCTTTCTTTCGCTGCATGTTTGTGCACAACCCTCGTAATCGCGAGGGGCCGACACCCCCCCTCTGGTCCTTCGAACCAGCCGTAGATTACAGGCCAATCGCAAATCCGGGGATCATTAACACCCCTCCGAGCAATTATTGTTAGATTACTTTAAGTTGATATGTATGTGTTTGATTATAATTACTTATCTTAATTAAATTAAATTTGTGTTTTATGTAATATTTCAGCACATTTTCGAACTTCTCTGAATATTATCAATTTAAAAGAATCAACCACAGATGAACTGAAAAAATATGAAGAAAGTATGGTTTTCGATTTTAATAAATTAGTAAGTATTGATAACTTAATTGGGTTGGCAGCCGTGTGCGTAGACAGAGACAGGCGTGATTTTGACGGAGGGAAAGAAGTAATATTAGTGGAGTTCGAGGAGAGTTGGAGGAGACGAGAACGGCGGAGCAAGGAGGAGTGGAGGCGCGGGAAGCCGAGGGTGATCGAGTTGAGAGGGGTGGGAGACGGAAAAGAGGAGGAAAGGTAAGGAGTTGGACGGGATAGAAGTGACAGTTACGGCATAGACAATAGGAGAGAACACAGAGGGTCGACGGTACGGAGGGCGGTGGCGCGCGAGCGAGCGAGCATAGACTAGGAGAATACAGAGGGGGTAACTACGGGAAGCGCACGCGGCCATAGGACAGACACGACTAAGAACGGTAAGGTGTCATCTCATGGCGCGGCGTGCTGCCGCAGCAGATTGATGCTATTGGTTGGAAGTTTTTGATACTAGGTTTTGCTTTATCGTTGCAGCACAGCTGAGATAGACATGCAACCTATTGATTTCGGTAACAATGAGTAGTCATAATTAGCTCTAATAGAAATATATTTATTTTATTAGATTTTGGTCACGTGACTGGTTTGCTGCTGCAGCGTGCTGCATATGAAGGGGCACCTGTAAGCGAAGGTAAAAGCGGCGGATGGAGACAGGGAGGGTATTAGGGACAGAGAAAGAACAGCAGGGGGATATAGGAAAGAGGAAAGAAGGAGAGGGAGAGAAGAAAGCGAGAGGCAGACCAACGAAAGCGGAGGAGCTGGCCAAACAGAGAGTTAGAACAAGTAGTCTAAGATCGGTAAAAGAGTTCTTACAGAAAAGAAACAGAAAAGGGGTAGACGCGGAAGCGGATAGGGCGGAGAAAGAAATTCTAGAAAAATTCAGGGAAACAAGGAGGACCATAAGATCACCACCGACAAAGATTAAAAAAGAGGAAGAGAAAAAAGGAAATATGGCGGCAGAAGAAATGCTTAAGGAAATATTAAGGAAAATGGAGGAACAGGAGAAAGAAAGGAAAAAAGATATAGAGGAAAGGAAAAAAGATAAAGAGGAAATAAAAAACGAGATTAGGGGATTAAGAGAGGAATTGAAGAGGAGTGAGGAAATATGGGAGAAGCAGAGAGACGAGTTAGAAGAAAGGGTAAAGAAGATAGAGGACAAGATAGAGAAGATTGAGGTGAAGGGCGTGGAGGAGAGTGAAGATGGGGAATTACTGAGGAAAATGAAAGAGGTAGAAAGAAATATGGAGATGGCAGAGAGAAGAAGGAGAAAATATAATATAATCGTAAAAGAGGAGAGGATAGGAAATAACGGTGAAAGGAAGGGAAGACTCGAAGGGTTAATAGAAGAAGTAAAGAAAATAGTAGGGAGTATAGAGGAAACACAAGAACTAGGATATGGGGACAATAAATGGAGGTTGTTGAGATGTAAAAGCTGTGAGTCAAAGAGAGACATAATGAAGAAAAAGAAGGAACTGGGAAGGAAATACGAATGCTTTCTGGATGACGATCTCACCAAAGAGGAAAGACGGATACAAGTAGAGATAAGAAAGATAGCAAGAGAGAAGAGAGGGGAAGGAAAAAGAGTCACAGTTGGCTATCAAAAGATTTGGGAGGACAACAAGGAATGGAGGTGGAACGAAAGCAGGGGAAGGTTAGAGGAGAGGAAGAACTTTTGTAGGGTGTAAGGAAAAGGAAAAGGTCGAAGGAATGGAAGGCAAGAAAAACAGGAGAAGGAGGGAGGGAACACAGGAGGGGAAACGGGAAGGGGGAAAGAAAGCAGAGGAAAGACAGTGCCCGGCATATGAGTTCAGGGAGGAAGGGGGAAGCACGGGGGAGGAGAGAGACAGAACCACAGGAGGGAACGATAGGGGGAAAGAGAAAGAGGAAGAGGAAAGGGTAGGAGGGGACTGTGAAGGGGAGAAAACATGGAAGATGGTATTCTGGTAGCAGGCATAATAAATAAAGACAAGGACTTTTGGGAAGGGTTAAGGGAGTGGGATGTAATTATTATGATGGAGACATGGATGGATGGGAAAGGATGGGAGAGGGTAAAAGAAAGGTTACCAAAAGAATTCAACTGGGAATATCATGAGGATATTCAATATCAGGAGGGAATTAAGAAAATGGAGCAAAAGAAAAGGGGAGGCGGAAAAATATAGAGGAGGTAGGAGGGAGTACAGAGAATTGTGCAGGAGAAAGAAGGAAGAGGAAAAGGATAGGTTGACAAGAGAAATAGGGAAAGCGAAAACGGAAGGAAAGGTATGGGAGCTGATAGGCAGAGTAAGGAAAAGAAGAAGGAGAGCAAACGAAGAGATAAAGATGGAGGAATGGAAAGAGTACTTCATGGAATTAATGGGGGGGATGGGAAGCAGGGTTGTGAAAGGGGAAGGAGGAGGGATCAGATATGAAGAGGAAGAAATAGAACTGGAAGAGGTAAGGAATGTAATAAAGAAACTGAAAACAGGGAAGACAATAGGCATGGACGGGATTCCGAATGAGGTATGGAAATTTGGGGGAGAAGAGGTGGTGAGATGGATATGGAAGATTTGTAAAAGAGTGTGGAGGGGGAAAGGCTGGCCGGAAAATTGGAAGGAAGGGGAGATAATACCAATAGTGAAGAAGGGAGAAGGACGAGAGGTGAAGGACTACAGAGGGATAACGATCATGTCATCGATGTACAAGATATACACGGCGGTCTTGGCGGAAAGGATAAGGAGAGAGATAGAATTGAAGAACTTGATCCCAGACAACCAAGCGGGATTCAGGAAGAGAATGGGGACAATGGATCAAATATTTGCACTGAACTACCTGATAAATAGACAGCTGGGAAGAGAGAAAGTGAAGATGACAGTGTTATTTGTGGACTTGAAGGCGGCGTTTGACTCAGTAGACAAGGGAGTCTTAATTAAGGCAATGAAGGAGAGAGGTATGAGTCAAGGGCTGATAGATAGGGTGGAAGTGTTAAGAGAAACCAAAAGCAGCGTTAGAAGGGGAGAAGAAAGAGGAGATGCATTCTGGACGGCAAAGGGATTAAGACAAGGATGCCCTTTAAGCCCGATACTATTTAATTTGTTAATTGCGGACATAGAGGACTTCATGAAGAAAGGGGGATGGGGGGGTATGAGGTAAGGAGAAGAGAGGATATACACGCTAATGTATGCAGATGACATAGCAATGCTAGCGGAAGAGGAACAAGATATGAGATCTATGATAAGCAGACTAGAGAGGTATTTAGACATGAAGGGACTAACGCTGAGTATAGAGAAGACAAAAATAATGAGATTCAGAAAGGGAGGAAGGAGAAAGAAGCAGTACGACTGGAGATGGAAAAGAAAAAGGTTGGAAGAAGTTAAAGAGTTCAAATACCTGGGGTATACATTGAAGGAAAACGGAGGTCAGGAGGCGCACATTAAAGAGAGAAGAAGGAAGACGGCCAAAGCAATGAGAGATGTATGGGGGATAGGTAAGAGGATGTGGAAAAAAGACTGGAAAAGAAGGATCTGGCTATACGATACCCTGATATGGACGGTAATGGGATACGGGGCCGAAATATGGGGATGGAAAGAAAGGAGGGAGGTGGAAGGGATGCACGAGAGATATCTCAGATGGGTTCTTGGACTGAATTGGAGGACGCCAGGATACATGGTTAAAGATGAGGTGGAAAGAAAGAAAATGAGATCCAGAGCTAGCAAAAGAGCGTTGAGGTTTGAAAGGAAGCTGGAAGAGGGCAGGAGGGGAGGGATAGCGAGGAAATGCTTGTTGGAGATGAAGGAGAGATGGAAAAAGGGAAGGGTAATAGGCAAATGGGAGATGGAGAGAAAAGAGTATTTGGAAGGGATCGGGGTAAAGGTGGGAGGGGAGGAGGAACTGGATGAGGAAGTATTGGAAAATAGGGAGAGATTAAAGCAAAGACAGGAGGATATGGAAAAGATCATGGGATCGAAATACAACAGGTGGTATAAGATTATAAGGAAGGACGGAATACCGGATTATCTAAAGAAGGGATGGGAGGAAAAAAGATGGAGTAGAATCGCAAGGTTCAGGCTGGGCAATGAAATTAAGGAAGGATTATACTGGGGGGAGGAAGACGACAGAAAGTGCAGGTTATGTGAGAGGGAGGAGGAAACTTGGGAGCATGTCTGGGAAAGATGCACAAGATGGGTTAGCCGGGATGGAGAGATCTGGAGGGATGTGGTAGAGAGTATTTTAGGCGAAAATGGAGAGGGGGAAGAATGGATGAAGGCGATAGAGGAGATGAGGCGGGGCGGAGAGGAAAATGGGGAGGAGAGCGCTGGGGAAAATAAGATATAACCTTTTAATTACAGGTTAAGTTGGCGAGTGGTGGATCACGGACGGAGGAAAATGGAATGCAAGGCGAAGGTGATAGTGGAGAAGGAAGTATTGGAGAAACTGATAAGGGAGCAAGCGGGGGAGATGATAAGAGGGCTAAAGGAAGAGCTAAAGGATCAGAGGGAAGAGATTGAGAGCCTTAGGGGAAAGGTACGCAGGCTGGAGCAAGGCACAGGGAAAAGGAAAAGGGACGATGGCGAGGAGGGCATGGGTACACGGGAGGAAAGGAGATGGTGGTCCGATGAAGAGGAAAGGAATGAGGACGAAAGAAGGAGGAAGAACGTAATATTAAGGGTGGAGAAGAGTAGATGGACAGGAAAGGGAACAAACCGGGAAAAAGTGCGACAGCTGTTCATAGAAGGATTGAGGGTTAGGGTCGAAATGAAGGAGGTGAGCGTGATAGGGATGAGGGGAGAATGGCTGACGATTCTGGTGAGGCTGGGAAGTGAGGAAGATAAATGGAGGGTGTTGGACGCGAGGGGAAGGATAGGGAGCAAGATGAAAGTTAAGTTGGACGAGGACAAGTCGATAGAGAGGAGGCTCAGGGAAGGAGAGGAGAAGAAAAGGAGAAAGGAGAGAAGGGAGGAGGATGGTGGGAATTCAAGAAAGTCCGTGGAGGAGGAGATAGCAAGCAAGCTGGAGGAGAGCTTATTGATGGAGTCAGACGAGGACGAGGAAGCTAAGAGGGGAGGTAAATCGAAAACAGAATAAGAAGGAAGGAGATAAAACAAACGACAGGAGGAGGAGATCAAGGGAGAAGACGTCCGGTCATGTTATGGACTCGGCTCCGATTATGTTTTGCTAAAATTTTGATTTTGTTTTTGATTTAGTTTTTTGTTTTCGATTTTGATTTTGTTTTCGAGTTTGTTTTGATTTAGGTTATGATTTTGATTGTGTTACCGTATAAACTGTAAGGTCGCAAATGGCCAGGGATGAAAAACAATAGTTATAAATGTACAGGGTTGGGTACGTCCCTTTAAAAACGCCCTTTGAGACCCCTTGGGGTAATAAAGTACGCATTTATCTATCTATCTATAACTTAATTGATAATTTATAAGTATAAGTTTTATTATTTTTATTGGAGTACAAATACATTTGTTATAATTTATGCAGACTGAAGCAGAAAAAACGTCAGAATGGGATACAAATATGACTACATTTGGAGACAAAACTAATGTAATATATGTATTAAAATATTAATGTAATATATTTATTTTAATATTATTTTTTTTATATAAGAAATAATTCTTTACAGGATTCATCATTATCAGAAAAAAATACATTCTCAAACACCTCAGAACAATCATTATGCAGTTTGACGATACAAGATGTTCAACGATTTATATTATCAAAAGATTTGATTCAACCTTCTCCATTGCCTTCACCAAAGTTGATACGATCTTCTCCATCGCCTTCACTAAAGTTGATACGACCTTCTCCATCGCCTTCATCAAACTTAATACGACCTTCTCCATTGCCTTCCTAAAACTTAACACGACCTTCTACATCGCCTTTACCAAAGTTGATACAATCTTCTCCATCGCTATCACCTTCACCAAAATCAACTTGGTTGCATAAACCTAATACACAAAAAGATGATGAATTGGTGCAAGTTTTTCATACAGTAACTTCTTCTCTTACGAAACTAACAGATAAATATGTGGGCAAAGAAGGTGAAACGAGAGATCACACAATGGCTAATATAGTATTATTAGAATTACAAGCTGCCAAAGAACCAAAGAAATCACTATTACGCGCGAAACTTATGTCTGTTTTAATGGAACACATGACTTCTAATGATTAAAAATAAAGATAAGACTTATAACATAAATAAAACTTACATTTTACTTTTGCAAGTAGTATATAGATATTATTCGTGAATTCCATGTAGTCCTCTAAAGATATATTCAAGCTGCCATGACACTTGTCCTTCATTCATCATCCAAGTACTTATGTTGTTACGTTGGTTGTATGCCTCAGCAGTAGATCTATGATAATGTGTTGTTGCTAATGGTCTTAATCCACTTTCAATATTCTGACATTGATGTACTTCAAAAACTTCATTATTTTCTGCATCATTAAATTGTCTGCGTAAATATTGTCTTCCATTTCTTTCCTCATTTTTTCCTCTACCATTATAAAATTATGAAGAGCTACACATGCTGCAATTATTTTGTCAACGTTATTAAGATTCTTATTTATTCCTTTTTTAAATATTTGCCAGCGCGAAAGTAAAATGCCAAAAGCATTTTCTATTACTCGTCTTGCTCGGAATAATCTATAATTAAATATTCTTTGTTGAACTGTAAGATTTTTGCCAGAATAAGGTCTCATCATACGACAAGATATTTTAAATGCTTCATCTCCTACGAAAAAATAATGACTTTTTATGTTTGATTTAGGAAGGCAAACTTCATCTTTAGGAAAATTTAATGCTTCGTCCTCTATTGCTTGTCCAAAAGATGATCTTGAGAAGATTCCCCCATCACTCTCGCTTCCATATGCGCCAATGTCAAATAATGTAAATTTATATTCATGATCACAGGCTGCCATTAAAACTGTACTGAAAGTTTTTTTTATAATTAAAACACATGGAACCACTGTTTAGCGGAGCCTGTATTTGAACATAGAAGCCTTTACTTATTTCTTTCCATTGTGTTTCATTTGGTGGCTTTACATATTCAGGTATTAATATGTGTGCTATTGCAGTTGTAGTTTCATGAATTATGTTATGAACTGTTGATTTACCTACACGAAACTGTAAAGCAATCGATGAAATCTCATCTCCTGTACTCAGATATCTAAAGAAGAAATATATTATTATATTATTTTAACATATTAATAGAATAAATTTTTAATAAATTCTTTATTTTTACTTTAATGTTATGATTAAACGATGTTCAGGCGAAATTTATTCTCGATTGCTATAGTAGTTTTTTCCAAAAGTGGCGTTACTTTATTTAATTATTTATGAAATACTTCCAATGACATTCTTGTATAATTAAAGAACTTATCAGGATAGTTTTTTAATTCTTGAATCAAAGTGCAGTAATAACCTAACGTATTACGACGAGTATTAATCGGATGCACCCACCATCGTCGATTTGCCCATCTCTTATAATATACTTTTCTTTTCGTCCTAATTATTAGTATTAATACCAATAGCATAACATTCACATTTATAGCAATTAACGGGATTAATTGATTATCGAGTTGATTATCCATTTTATAACCAACATTTATTTCTTATAAGAAACACATATCTCGTAAACTCGTAACAACGCTCTTATATCTTATTCTCTATTGTGAATTGTCTTATAGCTTATTTGTAATATTTTATTCTTAATTCCTTATGTTTAATTCCTTGTTCCTTATTCATTTATCCTATTCCTTTCATTGTGACTGAGCCCTAACATACAATCAAACTATTTTAATATTTTGTAGTATGGCAATATATGTATAATTAATCCATAACGATTGACATAGAAAACAATACAATTTTAACTTTGTCATCGAAGCACTTCTCAAATGAGTTCTTGAAATAGAGTATTGAAAAATCTTCCAAAATCGGGAATATATAATTCTAGATATCGTTAAATTTCTTTCATTTTTTACAAGAATGATTTCCAATGCAAATCTCAAAATATCGTATAATATAGAATCAGCATCATTAACAGGTATATCTCTTCAACAGCTCAAAAAAGTCTTTTTTGAAAATTTTTTTATGTGGTTGATTTACCTAATGATACATCTAATTGTATACGGAATTTGAAGAAAATCGGTCGGGACCTATTTTACCGAGAAATAGTGCGGGGTCCTTTATAGGAATAAGTTTACCCTTGTAACCATCTCCGATAGAAAACAATAAAAAATTTCTTATCGTTTTTAATACGGTTAGTGAATCGTTTATTTACGGTACTCTATCAGAAATTCACGTTACAAAATACTTGGGATCCTATCGTAAATGTCTTATCAGCTATACATCAGTTTCTATCGTTTTTAATATGGTTAGCGAATCGTTTATTTACGGTACTCTATCAGAAACTCACGTTACAAAATACTTTGAATCTTATCGTAAATGTCTTATCAGCTGCACATCAGTTTCTATCGTTTTTAATATGGTTAGTGAATCGTCCCTTACAGAAAAAAAAGCACTAAAAGTACTCAGTAATAAATTATTGTAAATACTGGCAGTAATATTTTGGCCGGTACTTCAGAAATACTGGGCAGTACTGGATTACTGGGAGTAATTTATTACACAGAACTACTGATACTTAGTATTGAATTACTGGATATTGAGTACTGGTGAAAAATTACTGAAACTACTTGCTGTAAAAAGTACTGAATTACAGGATACATATTAAATAGTCATGAAACTTTACAGAACATAATTATTTATAATCGGTTTTAATGCAGGTATGAACGGAGGCCGCAAGAAAGCACACTCCTCAAAAGGTTACATCACTTATCAGAGGCCCGGAGAGTGAGCACGCTCTGACTGGCGATCCTGCAAACGCTGAAGAACCTCGCGAAGACGTCTCTCTATATATAGGGATCGATGTTGAATCTTGAATACGGGTTACGGGCTCGGCGATGCGCCGCATATTGAGCGCGAGCCGTACTATTCCCGGCGCACAAGCCCGCGCTGTCGTGCCGCGCCGCACGGCCTCCGTCGTATGTTCATAGCGGACAGCAAGGGCCTATTGCACAATAACTTCCAATTAATAATATTAGTGAAAAACAAAGCTCTTTCACTAATATTATTAACTTGTAAATTATTGTGCAATAGGCCCCTACCGCCACATAATTTATAGAGCAAAACGAGATAACAGAAGAATGATGATTTCTTATAATTAAATAGTTATTGTTAAATAATATTTTAAGTAAATATTAATATTAAATAAATGTTTTTTAAAAATTATTATAGTAAATAAATAATTATTGTAAAATTAATATTAAATTAATGTCAAATAAATGTTAAATATACGTTTTCTTTAAATCATTATTGCAAATAAATAATTAATATAAAATAAATATTAAATTAATGTCAAATAAATGTTAAATAAATGTTTTTTAAAATTATTGTTACAAATAAATAATCAATATTACATAAATATTATATTATTGCCGAATAAATGTTAAATAAATGTTTTTTAAAATCATTATTGTAAATGAATAATTTATCAAATTAAATTTTTTATACGCTGGCGAAGTAAATGTGTTTCATCGTGTTTGAATAATTTATGTAAAATAAATATCAAATAATGTTTAATAAATGTTAAATACATGTTTTTTCAAATTATTATTGCAAATAAATAATTAATATAAAATAAATATTAAATTAATGTTGAATAAATGTTAAATAAATGTTTTTTAAAATCATTATTGCAAATAATTAAGTTGTATAAATATCGACGAGATGTCTATTGTTTTAACCTTATAAAAACATATGCAAAGTAGAGGGCTTTCAAACGATTCAATTTATATCATTGATATACGATAGAAAACGAACCGATTTGCTGCCGTAAAGAAGATGATAAGTTGTATGTCAGAAAATTCTGATAAGAAACGATAGATGTATCGGTTCGGTTGTCATATAAATATCGATGAGATGTCTATCATTTTATTCTTATATATCCGTATTAATGCATGCGGTAAAATTATTACCATAAATAACGATATATATTATATCGTGTATATACGATTGATTCAGACGGGCAATAAATGTACATATAGAAAACGATTTATAACTATAAAATTTGTATAGTTATTTTCTTATTCGGATCTAAAACGATAGAAACCGATTCGATTCGATTAATGTTTTATCTGTCTTCTAAATATGCAACGATAGAACCGATAAGATACGATTAAAAACGATACAGATATAGCCGTTTTTAATCGTTTTCTATCGGAGATGGTTACCAGGGTAGACAAACAACTGACATTCAAGAACCAAGTTCACGATGTAAGAGCAAAGATTGAAAGGGCTAACTCAATTTTTAGGTTTTTAAATAATATTACCAGAGGTTCAGACGGAAGTACTGCACTTATGTTATACAAGAGCTTGTTTTGCTCGATCTCGGACGATGGCTGTTTTGTGTATGCTCCCGGGAATGATCAACAGATTCTTAACTTAGAAAGAGGGCGGTTTCTAGGATTGAGAACAGCGCTGGATACAGGAACAGTACTCCAACAAATGTGATTGTAGCGGAAGATAAAGTCAAACTCCTTAGAGACAAAGCGCTCATGCTGGCCAAGAATTTTTGTTGTAAAATCCTAAAATATGGAAATGTAGATATCAGACAAAGTATAGATAACTTGTGCAATAAACAGCAATTTATTAGGACATCCCAATATAAGAAAGAGCGTGATCTCGATGCCGTGGGAGAAGATCATCCCCCTGGCTAGAAATATTGGAAAATTCTAGGAGAATTATGAATTATGGGAAATGGATTTTCTCACAAATGATATCGTGGTGGACATAAAAGTAGGAAGAATTATGCAGCCAAAGAAGAAAACCAAGGAGTACACTACCTTAAATAATCTTATATACAAGAAGATGGACCTTG
Source organism: Leptothorax acervorum (assembly GCA_035220615.1). Classification (NCBI taxonomy): domain Eukaryota; kingdom Metazoa; phylum Arthropoda; class Insecta; order Hymenoptera; family Formicidae; genus Leptothorax; species Leptothorax acervorum. Next base: position 74,042 of record JASTWQ010000269.1, on the reverse strand, counting down.
ATTTTATTGCGGCGTGTTAGGAACAAGTTATGTAAAAGCGCGCTTATTTTCTATAGACGAAAGTGAGTGCGCTGATGTAATGAGCGACCGACAAGTTACGTACTCTGCAGGTATCGATCAATATTAATAAGACACCTTTGTTCGAACGCACTTGCTTGTGTAAAGTCATATAGAGAGCACGTGTGTGACGGTTCGGTAAAAAAATGCGAGAAATTAAAGTATCGGCTAAAATCGGCGCAATCGCCGATTTTAAAATTTATTTTTCAAATCTGTTTGAAGTGAACTATTCACTATTTTTCTACGAACACTACCAGAACTGTATTTTTGTTCTTTGTGTCAACAGTGACTTAATAAAAGTTTTTTCTTTTTTTCACTTTAACACATGGTTCACGCTTACTGCAATAAAATCCACAAAACCCCAACAGGTTATGGGCCCAGTGGCTTCAGTGTTAAAATAGTGAGAGAAAACTAGACACAGACAAAGAACTTTTTTTGACAAAGGTAGTGAATAAATAAAAAAAAATTAACTAAATGTGTAACTAGTAAAAATGGCCAGAAATCTGGCTGAAGATCTTGGATTGATCGAGAAGCTGGCCGATAATGAATCATAAATACAAAGTATGAAAATTCAAAGTAACAGTATTACTTAAACCACAAGACTTATACGTCGTAACAACGGGAAAACCTGAAGATCAATCCTCAGCCAAATGGAGAAGAAACGATGCGCAAGCACAGAAGATAATTGTGACAACGATTGAACAAAAACCGTTGATGCACATAATCGACTGCAATACAGCATATAAAATGTGAAGCAAGCTTTAGGCAATTTATCAAAGAGACACGGAGCAGCAAAAGTGTCATCTTCTAAAAGAATTTTTTAGTTACACTTTTGATAAAGCCGCCAATATAGCTACACATATTAGCAAACTACGGAATCTCACACACAGACTAAAAGTATTAAAAACCAATATTGATAACCCCTTGTGGGGTTGCTAGTCCGCCATTGGGCGCCTCCCCAGGTGGCGGATCGGGGAATGCTCGCCGGCTTGCCGGAGGGTACCGGGGAAATAAAATACCCGGGGTGGACCAAAACTAGCAATTCAGGCAATGGATAAAACACTTACGGAAGGAATTACCCCAGGTGGCAGACCGGGTACTAACCCGGAAAATCCACCCTTTCCGGAGGCTGGCCTCACGGATTCTGGGGAAGGCCAACCACGGCCTGACATAGACTCTCTTAAAAAGAGCACTTCAAGCAACTCTAAATTGGATATAGCGACAGATGACAAAAGCCAAAGACGCCACAAAAAGCAAACACCCACTGAGCTGACTCTCTATAGAGATCTCGATACAATAAGACTCAGATCTAACTCCTATAGCGAAAGTTCCTCAACCAAACAAAAGACTACAAAAGCATTAAATCATAATTTACTTCTTACTCCTGGAGGTAATTTCAGCGCCGCCACAAACACTACCGATGAGACACAGGTTCAAGATGCTATTGAAACGTGGAAGGAAACTCAAACCAGGAAAAGACCAAGAGAAAGTCCGGAAAGTACAGGGAAAAATTTGAGACAAACCAAGCTTAATAACTATTGGCTTAGTGCGCCTGTACCAACAAGTAATAGATTTACAGCACTTGACGTAGATGACGTCGCAACTGAAGCATCAACTCAAGGAGCTAAACCCATTAAACCGCCGCCACTATTCATTGATGGTGTAACCAACATCTAACCACTAACAAAACTTCTAAATCAAGTAATAAATACAGAGTACGAGATAAAGGTGCTAAAAGACACGCAGGTCAAGGTACAACCTAAAACTACGCAAGCATATACTATCATAACAAAGGAACTTCAAAAAAGGAAAACTGAATTCCACACCTATAAACCCAAACAAGATAGAAGTTTTAAAGTGGTCCTGAAGAATATGCATGCATCCACGGATCCTAAAGAACTGAAAGATGCAATAGAGGAACTTGGCCACTCAGTCACAAATATCTGGAATCTAAAACAAAGGACAACAAAAAAGCCGTTACCAATATTCTTCATCGAGTTGAAACCAGACCCAAACAACAAGACTATTTACGAAACTAAGTACCTTCTTCAAACCAAAATCATATTCGAACCGCCGCATCCAAAACGTGACATACCACAATGTGCGAACTGCCAGAGGTATGGTCATACTAAGCATTTCTGTCATCGTAGCCCGAGGTGCGTTAAATGCGCCAGGGACCATGCAACGACAGCATGCCCCAGGAAGGAACGGTCCGACAGTGTAGTATGTGTATTATGTAGTGGCAATCACCCAGATAATTATAAAGGCTGTATAGTGTACAAAGACCTACAAAGGGCTAAATTCCCAGCACTACGACCGAGAATCCCAACCAATAAACAAGAAGTAATACATTCAACATCAAAACAACAGGAGAGACATCATACAACGACCGACAAAGCCACAAACTCTAAAGCCACATATGCCGAAGTCGCTGACGCAGGAAGGAAAAATGCACCAATCAAAGACAACACAAACTCTCAGACCCAAAAAGATACAAACACTACTCTAAAGGATATCCTACAGGATTATAAAAATCTCCTACAAGCTGCACTGAATCAAATGAACACAATCACAACGCTAATGGCCGATCTCGTGACTAAACTGTCACATTCAATCAACTAAATTTAGCCATCTGGAATGCCAACAGCCTGTCACACCATACTCAAGAAATAAAAGTGTTCCTACAGAGTTATAACATAGATGCAATGCTCGTTTCAGAAACTCACTTCACGAATAAGAGCTACATAGCTATTCCTGGTTACAGCATTTATCACACAATGCATCCTGACGGAACAGCTCATGGAGGTACTGCCATACTTATCAGAAATAAAATCAAACATCATGTAGCCAACCCTTATCGAACAGCTCATATACAGGCCACCATGTATGTGGTCATTGAGGACCAATCGGGACACTTAATTATTTCAGCAGCTTACTGTCCCCCCAAACATATTAACAAAGAACCTCACTATACAGCATACTTCGAATCCCTGGGTAAAAGCTTTATTTCTGTCGGTGATTATAATGCCAAGCATGTGCACTGGGGCTCAAGACTCACCTCACCAAAGGGGCGCGAGCTATTTAAAAGCCTCTGGACTGCATGTGGTGTCGTCGGGACACCCAACATACTGGCCAGCTGACCTAAACAAAACACCTGACCTAATCGATTCTTGCGTTGTCAGGGGGATAGCTAGTCACTACTTCAAATCTGAACCCTGCTTAGAACTGTCATCCGATCATACTCCCGTATTGGTGACCCTCTTAAGACAAATTACTACAACAAACAGGAAATGCAGCTTGCATAACAAAAAAACCAACTGGACGTACTTTCGAGAGCGTATAAAAGAAACACTTAACACTAAAATAAGTTTGAAAAACGAAGTTGACATAACTGCTGCAGTTGAACACTTCAATAACTGTATTCAGCTTGCAGCCTGGGAATCTACCCCAGTCATTAAGGGTAAAGACCCTGTGCTAAATTTTTCCCAGGAAATTAAAGACAAAGTAACTGAAAAACGTAAACTACGCAAGCGGTGGCAGCTTACTAGATGTCCTAAACTAAAAACTAAACTTAATTATACCATTAAGCAACTAAAATCATTACTCGACGAGGAACGAAATACGCACATCGGAAACTACCTCCAAAATCAGGATGCCACAGCTGCAACGGATTATTCACTATGGAAGGCTACTAGGAAGTTGAAACGACCTCAAGTTGCATCTCCGCCAATTCGTCGCCCTGATGGAAGCTGGGCACGGAGCGACTCGGAAAAGGCATAGACCTTTGCCTAATATTTATCCAAGGTATTCACACCAAACACATGTGAAGGCCCACCAGGAGAGGAATCTAAAATACTTAAGGACCTCAAAAACCATTGTGATTTCAGCATAGAAATAAAAAACCACCAAAAAGGAAGTAGTCTCAGCTATTAGGAACACTAACCCTAAAAAAGCACCAGGCTACGACTTGATAACCGGTCGCATACTGAAAGAGCTACCTGATGCTGGAATAACCTTCCTTACCCAACTCTACAATGCAACGTTGAGACTAAAGTTCTTTCCACTGCAATGGAAAGTAGCCCAAACAATAATGATACCAAAACCGGGCAAAACGTGGAAGACACAAAGTCATATAGACCCATCAGCTTGCTGCCCATTGCCTCCAAGATCCTAGAGAAACTATTTCTCCTCAGACTGATGCCCATAATTGAGGAAAGAAGGCTGATTCCAGATCATCAATTTGGTTTTCGACGCAAGCATGGCACTGTAGACCAAATTCATAGGATCGTCCAAAAAATACATTCTGTCCTCGAAGGCAAGGCATACTGCTCCTCAGTTTTTCTGGATGTCTCTCAAGCTTTTGACAAAGTGTGGCATGAAGGCTTGCTATTTAAAACAAAAAATAATCTTCCAACCGCCTTCATTAGATACATCAAATCATACTTAGAAAATTGCCATTTTTTGGTCAAATATGGCGAAGCCATTACAGGCCTTTATGATATAAGAGCTGGGGTACCACAAGGCAGCATCCTTGGTCCTATTCTATATCTTCTTTTCACCTTTGACATTCCGACCTCACAGCATGTAATAACGGGTACGTTTTTGCTGATGACACAGCTATGCTTGCATCGCATGTAGACCCAGCGATTGCCAGCTCTATTCTTCAAAACAGTCTCAATGAGATCTCAAGATGGTTAAAAAAGTGGAGAATAAAAGTCAATAAGACCAAGTCAATACATGTGACCTTTACAATGAGACGCGAGACTTGTCCCCCAGTATTACTCAACAACATTCAGGTTCCACAGGCTGACGTGGTGAGATATCTTGGCATGCACCTTGACAGACGTCTTACATGGAAAAAGCACATATTCACCAAGCGAAAGCAACTTGGGTTACAACTTCGTAAAATGTACTGGATGATGACCGGAAAATCCAAGCTATAACTGGAAAACAAATATTGCTTTACAAATGTATCTTAAAACCAATTTGGTCGTATGGGATACAACTATGGGGTACAGCCTCTCAATCCAATATTGAAATCATCCAAAGATTTCAATCTAAAATGCTCCGCATAATTGTAAACGCACCCTGGTTTATAACCAACGAAATCCTTCATCATGACTTACACATCCCGATGGTAAAGGAAGTTGCGACAAATTTTGTAAAGCGTTACAAGGAAAGAATTGATTCGCACTCAAACGTCCTGGCACGGCAGCTAATGGAGCCTGTCGAATCAAGGAGACTGAAGCGTAAACTACCACAAGACCTCCTAAGTTAAAAGGAAGAAGAGGGAGGAGGTTGTGTCTATGGACACACACCGAGCATGACATTATATACTAACACAAATACTACTGAATGTCCTAGCGACAGATTGTATTTAATTAAACTTCAAAAAAAAATATTGATGACAGTATGCTTATCTCAAAAATTCTCATCTCATTTCCGGAGAATTATAAGCATTTCGTAACCGCGTGGGAATCCACCGGAGCAAATAATAGATTGTTGGAAAATCTGACTGCCAGATTGCTTCAAGAAGAATCAAGATGCAATGGAAAAAAGGAAACGCCACTCGCATTTAAAACTCAGGAGAAGAGATGCTTTAAGTGTAATAAATCGGGTCATATATCAAAAGACTGTAAAATTAAAAGACAACTGAAAGATAAAAAATGTTTTACATGCCATAAAACAAGTCATCTTTCGACAAATTGTCCAACAAAGACACAAGGATGCATAATATGTAAGAAACAAATCACTCCAATAAGGATTGCTACTTTAGAAAGAAGGAAACAAAGGAAAGCGAAAACAAAGTGTGTTTCTTGACTAAAAGTGGCACTGAATTGACTAAATAAATAATGGATTCTGGAAGCACTTCGCACATGGTGAGCGATAAGAGCCTATTAAAGAACGTGAAAGATATTAACACTAAAATAAGCATAGCCAAATGCAACGAATCTATAAACAGTTAGGGGATTGGAGACATACAGTACGAAGAATGTGAGCTCAAGAACGTGATGTATATAACCGACCTAACAACAAACTTGATTTCAGTCAATGATATTATAAACCAAGGTAGAGAAGTGATATTTACAGGAAATGAGGTCCTAGTAAAGAAGCAACAAAAAACGGTATTGCAAGGAGTGAAAACCAAGGATCGACTATACGAAGTTAAACTACAACAAAGGAAAGAATCGCAAACAAATCTAACGAAAAGTTGAGATAAAAAGGTAGAGCTATGGCATTATCGTCTTGGTGATATAGGAGAAAACTACATGTGCAAATTAACAGACATCACGACAGGAATGGACATAAGTAAGGAAGACATCTTGAATTCCAATTTTTTGTGATGTGTGCCCAAAGCAAAGCAAACAAAGATACCAGACAAGGAGACACAAACCAAAGCGACACGTCGACTGGAGATAATACATACTGACTTATGTAGACCGATCAAACCAATAACATAGGACGGTAAGAAATACTTTATTACTTTCATGAACGACTACAAAGGATTTGTAATAGTATATCTCATCAAGAATAAATTTGAAGTCACGGAAACAGTTAAAGAGTTTGTAAAACGAATGGAGACAAAGTTTACGAAAAAAGTAGCAAAAATACGTTGCAACAATGGCAGAGAGTACGCGAATGAAACTTTGAAACATTGGTATACGTAGTGTTAAATATTCTCCCGCGGGCTTCGTCGTCTGAGAGAGAAACGCGGGCTGGCTCGCCCTCCGCGCGTGTTCATCGGTGTCTTCTTCGGGAACGGCGTGGTTAAGACAACGCGTCTTTCAGTTTAATTACTTCTCTTTATTACACTATTCGTCGCTAGCACCGCTACAGAACTTTACAAACGTTTAAGTAACACATTAACTTCGCCAGTGATTAAAAACCAAATTGAGAATATTAATCGACGGTACTGGCAATCACGATATACGCGTTTTAAAGATTTGAAATTTATTATAAACTAATAAATTTTTCAAATTTTTTTCGTGTATTTCCAAGTACACGAATTTCCAACCTACTAAACTGCGTGCCAACCGATTGAAAGAAATTATTGCGAAAAATATTACCTCAGCCAGGGTTTGAACCTGGAACCTCCCGTATACCGTGCGGGTGTCGTGCCAATTTGACCACTGAGGCTGTGATAATATTTGTCGCAATAATACATATTAAGGTGACTAAGTAATAATAATAAGATGGAACACCGATATTTCAGTCGACGGTGTAAATTCAAACGTCACCTTAGTATGTATTATTGCGACAAATATTATCACAGCCTCAGTGGTCGAATTGGCACGACACCCGCACGGTATACGGGAGGTTCCAGGTTCAAACCCTGGCTGAGGTAATATTTTTCGCAATAATTTTTTTCAATCAGGGGGGTAGGGGATTTTTAATTCTCCAACGAAACTGTGTTTTAAAGTCTGACAAATCGGTTGGCACGCAGTTTAGTAGGTTGGAAATTCGTGTACTTGGAAATACACGAAAAAAATTTGAAAAATTTATTAGTTTATAATAAATTTCAAATCTTAAAAACGCGTATATCGTGATTGCCAGTACCGTCGATTAATATCAGTTTGGTTTACAAACGTTGTTCGGTAAAGAAGTTTACAAAAAGCGTTACTTATAAGTTATAACCCGTCGACAAGACTGTGTTCTTCACACGTCGGAACACAGCCAGCTTCTGGGCTCGGAACGCGCAAACTCGCCGGGGGCGAGCGCGTTCGAGGCCGAGATTGGCCGAGCGGAAGTCGCGATGCATGTGGTCCCCGCTAGGGGATCGCAGAACGCGGGAAACCAAGCTATCGAAATGCTTAAAACTTAACACGCAAAAAGGAATTAAAATAGATTTAACTATTCCATACACGCGCCACAATTAAATAGTAGAACCAAACGCCCGAATCGCAGCTTGATGGAAAAAGCAAGAGCTTTAATCTTTCACTCAAACTTAGGAAAGACAATGTGGGGCAAAACAGTTTACGCAGCAGCCTATTTACTTAATCAATCGCCATTAAAAACCAGTAATATGTGACTCCATTGGAAAATCAAAATAAAATTTAAACCGCCAATGATAAATTAAACAAAAAAACTTTATTTAATGACGCAATTGGCAAGTGGTAAATTATCGTCTAATCACGACGTTTCGACCCGGGGGATTGGGTCCTTCTCAAGTGTCTACAAAAGATCGGTAACGCAAATACAATTAGTAGGCGATCACATTTATAAAACAATATATAAAGGATATAATAAGATGTCCTACCTATAGACAAGCATGGAACTATCGCTCTTACGTGAACATCTGCGAGATATGAATATTTTGACAGAAAAAGTCATATGTCAAAAGCTGCACAAAAATCTTTTCGTTAAGATGTGTCATTGAATAAAAATAGACATGAAAGAGAAGATAATTACATGTTCGGTGTCATAAAAACTCTTGATGCGAACATCTCAACGCCAACAAGCACAGCGCACAACCAGAACAGTTATAAACGGAGTCGAACGGGTAGGAGATGACGACCGGTCGGGAGCAAGCAAGCGACTAACAAAATTAAGAAACGTTATAAGGTTAAATAAGTAAACATAGCGGATTTATATACTGGAAATGACTTTGTCATATATAGGATTTAGGTTCTCCGTGTCCTTTTGTAAATTAATTGTGTTCATTTGATTCTTGATGAAGAACATTTCCGCTATTTCACGTTTTCTAATATTCTTTTCCTTATGTAGTATATCGACATCAGACCATTTAAAATCGTGTCGGCAAAGTACCCGGTGCTTGCTTACCACCGAGCGGCAGTCCTCGTCCTTTTTAATGTCGTTTTGGTGCTCTTTTATACGCGTTTGCAAATATCTTTTCGTCTGCCCGATGTAAGACGCGTTACAATTATCACAATTTATCTTGTATACTAGATCGGTCTCACGGTTCTTATCGAGTCTATCCTTTCCTTTCTTGATAATTACGTCGAGTTTTTTCGGGATGGTATACAAGGTATCGAGACCTACTTTATTGAGCGTAAAGCGTATATCCTCGCTGAGGCCCTTGACGAACGGTATGGCAAGATATCTACGGGCATCAAACGCTTCGGTGCTTTCGTTATCATCACTCGCTTGAGAGAAACGGTGTTGTTTTAGTCTAGTATTTATTTTTTTGTCGATTAGATTGTCAGGGAAGGAATTGTTAAGCAGAATTTCTTTCACTATTTCGATATTAGCCCGGTGGAAACGTTTGTCAGAAAGTAAAATAGCACGGTCAGTAAGGCTATGTATCGTGTTAATTTTGTACTTAAGAGGATGGCACGAAAAAAAGTTGATGTACCTGCCAGAGAAGGTGGGTTTTCGGTACCAGTTCGTTAATAGATTGTTTCCTTCCCTAACAACAATCGTGTCCAAAAACGGAAGGGAGTTGTTACTCTCCACCTCGTGTGTAAATTTAAGGCGAGGGTGGTAACCATTAAATACGTCGAGTATGTCATTTAGCTCACCTCGAGGTACTATAGCAAAAATGTCGTCCACGTATCGAAAAAAGATCGGGATACCAAAACTGAGTGCATTCAGGCAATGGGTTTCTAAGTCATCCATGACTATGTCTGCGAGGATTGAGGAGAGAGGGGAACCCATAGGGCTACCAAAAATCTGCTCATAAATTTGGCCGTTGAAGGAGAAGCTAGTGGAACATAGAATGAAGTCGATGGCGTATAAAAACTGTTGTAAACTAAGTTTCGTGTTCACGGAAATCTCGTTCCATCTGTTTTCTATAGCTTTAAAGGCTAGTTCCTTCGGAATGTTAGTATATAGAGCCGTAACGTCAAGTGAGACTAAAACCTGGTCGTCATTAATCGTCGTATTTTTTATCTTTCTCGCGAATGACCAACTATCCTTAATATACGAGTTAGGTCGGCGCACAGACTCGAATAGGATGGAGTGTAAATAGCTAGCCAATCCTTCGTTCAAGGACAAGCTATACTCACCTACTATAAGAAAAACTTTGGGTTTTTCATTTCAGATAAAAATATCTTATCGTGTTTAAAAAATTATGCTGACTACCGTTTTTTCTGGATGGTCTACTGAAGCAATTGCCAACGGCTGAATTTTTAATATTTTCCTTTGAAATTTTGAGGAAATATTGTTTACATGTTGTACTTTTATATAAAAAAAAAATAAATTGTGTAACTCATGTCGTATCTTTAAAAAAAATTCGAGAAAATAAGCTTTCTTTTTTGCCTTCAAGACCCATGTAACCTTTTAAAAGAAGATATCTATATATATCCGCCGGAAAGATTTGAATATAAAAATAAGCTTTGCAAATTAATCAAGTCATTATACGGTCTTAAACAAGTACCGCTAAAATGGAATCAGCGCTTTACAGATTTTTTAGAACAAAACGGGTTAAAACAAATGAAATCTGATCAATGTATTTTCAAACACAAAGGTACCCGAGCAACACATATTGGTTGACCAACGGTTGGTTTTTAATCGGAAGCATCGGCAGTTGGGAAAACAATGTTGGGCCGACATTGTTAAAATGCTTCAGTTTGAAAAATCGTTAGACAAATTTTTTCTTTATTTATTTGATATAAATTAAAGGGCATTGTGTTTTTTGTAAATTTTATCTCTTTTGAAATAGCCTACAAGATTTTCACCTATTTTAGTGTATACATTATTAATCGATTGACGACGTAACACCAACGTTGAATCTATGTTAATTTTTCTACATCAATTCTATATATTGATACAACATTGAAACAACATTGAACTTTCCGCTCTAGTTCATAATGACGCCGCTAGGCTTTGCATGATTGTAAGACCAACTCGTAAGTAAATTTTAGTTGGGAACGAATGTAAGAAAGTCCCAGGCGAAGCAAAATTGCGACATCCGCGGGTCTTGATCGGACCGGCGGCGGCACTTCTTTTAGATCTAGAATTGAGAATTCTAGATAAATAATCCAATCTGAGTTTAGAAAACTTCCAACAGTTGTAAAAAAACAATGCTAAACTCGGCCAATGTTAACCAATATTTAACAATTTATGCAGTTAATGTTGGTAAATTATCACTTGGGAACGTTGGGCCAGTATCTAGAATTTAGACAGTCAACATATGCCCAATATTGGGCCAATGTTTTTGTACGATCGGATCATTTTTCAATTGTTGGTATAATGTTGGCTAAATGCAACATCCAACACTTCACCAACCATAACAACCATTGGCCATCGGTGAACTAGAGTGACGCCGCCAACATCGGTCCATTGTTATTTCGGAACGTCAGGCCGATATAGTAAACGTTGGGCAATCAACATAGGTCCAATATAAGACCAATGTTTGTGTGTTGTTCGGGTAACAATTTAATATTAGGCATATATGTAGACGATGGTTTTGTATTAAGTAAGGATATAAAAAAGTTGAATAGTTTACTTAAAGAATTAACAAAAAAGTTTGAAAAAAGAATAATAGATAATCCGAAAACATTTCTAAGGATAGAAATACACAGAACCAAAAAAAGGGATAAAACTCACGCAAAAGAAATATCATCATCATCATCTATCGACCAGTCTTGTCCACTGCTGGACATAGGTCTTCCTTAACTTATTCCATCGGTCACGTTGTTGGGTTTCCTGTATCCAGTTAGGGCTTATACGTTTGATATCATCCGTCCATCTAGTTGGAGGACGTTCTCTGCTTCTATAAGCTTTCTCTCTTGGTCGCCATTCCAGTACTCGTTTGGTCCATCTTTCATCTGTTGTTCTAGCCAGATGACCTTCCCGGTTCTATTTTAAAATGGTGACTCGCTCTACAACGTCTTGGAATTTGGATCTCCGCCATATAATATTGTTTAGGACTCTATCGCGTAGTGAAATGCCCAACATGGATTATTCCATCTTACGCTGTGCTACTATCTTTTGTATCGATTTCTGTGTCAAAGTGACGTTTTCCACACCGTATGTAAGGACCGGCAGTATACATTTGTCGTATACTTTGCGTTTTAGGCATATTGGTATTTCTGCTTTAAATATATCCCTCAATTTCCCAAACGCAGCGCATGCCAGTCTTATCCGTTTCTCGATTTCGCCTGTCTGGTTGTCTCTATTAATACGCAACTCGTGGCCTAGATATTTATATACTAGGACTTGCACGACATATAAGTCATCAACAGACATTGGGTCACTTATGACCAGGTTTGTTTAGAGATTCTATAGTGTAACAGAGATTCGCCAATGATCACGTGATCGTGAGATTATGCTGATTGGTCAGAGTCAACTGTGCTCATGTACCTACTGCCATATCGAATTATACATAGCGACAACGCGTGTGACACATGTGTTTCGTTGTCCTCTTGTAAAGGTTAGTACATTTTACTTTGACGTATTGTTATTATTTATGCACTTTTACTTAACAAATTATTTTTATTGCATTATTAAATGCTTTGCATTAATTGTTGCATATTTTTTGCACAGAATTTAGACTCGCTATGCCAACCAATTGTGCTTCAAATTGTTGTATTAACAACAGTAATAAAGGTTACGCAGTATTTAATTTTCCATCTAACAAAGATTTTCAAAAAAAAATGGACAGCAGCTCTGGGAAAGAGCTCCGATTTGTGACCCACAGCTTCTCACAGAATTTATGAGGTGAGTGATAGAAATTAATTTCTATTAGTTTATTATCAGCTGTAAAGGGAATAGAGTTTTTAATAACTATAGTGGTTCTAATTTACATTTGTCCTATTTCTCAGTCCTGTAATGTTTGTTTAATATTTCAAGTTTAAAACAACCTGTTCCCCGATGCTCGAATCTTAGCTCGCGGCTGGTTAGGATCGAGAAAAGGCGCGGAGGAAGAGACGAAAACGGTGTTCTTACAAGTTCGTTAATGTTTATTACAATCTGTGGTTTGTAATACAAATAATTAATAAGGCCCGTGGCTCTAATACAATTAATCTATACTGTTGTTCGGAATGGATAGTGTCGTGTGTTTTACGAAATTGGCTTGGATTTACAGGAGTTGTGCATACATGTAAATCGGCGCGCGTAAGTGCCGGGAATTGGCACGGCCGGCACGTGGCGTTATCTGACGGGCTGGCACACGGCGCGATTGATAAGCGTGTTCGATGGGCGCGTTGGGTAGCCCGCGTAGGGCGGCGCGAAAGTGAAATTAAGCCAGCGGGTATGTCGCGTACGTACGAGGGCGGCGCCGAGTTTCGCAGATTCGCGGAGAAGCAAAGCGCGTTGAAATAGCGTGAGGCGTGTACGGCACGCGAAGCTGTCAAATCTCCGGGAAAGATGACAGGAAGCGATGTGCAACCGGGAACACCCGCCGGGGCAGAGTAGGCTCTACCGCGGTACACGTTAGGGTCTGACGACAACCGGGGACACCCGGCAGGGCAGAGCACGCTTTGCACGGTGCACGTCGAGGAAAGGACCAGGGTCGGGGACGCCCGACGTACAGAGAACTCTCTGCACGGTTTGTGGTCTCTCGCGTGACAAGAAGAAAAGCGGTGCTTATTACCGAGAACTCTCGAAAGGGACAAAGGGCTCTCGACCTCGCCGGCACGGCTGGAGCTCAGGAAGCTGTGTCGACTATGGTAACTACCAATAGAGACTGAGGACACTCGACCTCGTCGGCTGGAGTGTAGGAAGCAGGTTCGGGATCCGAGTCGTGAGCAGCGGACTGGTCGCACTGGTTTGCTGGTTCACGACGGAGTCCCTCATTTCGGCAAAATCGCCGGGCTTATATACCCCCTCGGGCCGATATTCCCGGTAGCGGGGGTAACGTCGACGCGGAGGCGCACGTGGCGGGGATGCCTGGCCGGAGCGGTAGGGGCGACGAGTGCTCCGTCGACGTCAACGCGCTCGGCGATATTCGGGCGTTTTCGGGTACCGCTCGGGCGCTCCGAGACTGTCCCAGCGGGGGAGCGTCCCGTTCGACCACGTTAGTATTGACCACGGTCCCGATTGACCACGTTGATATTGACCACGTTGCAATTGACTACGTTGCGATTGACCACGTTGCGATTGACCACGTTCCCGATTAACCACGTTCCCGATTGACCACCGTCCCGATTGACCACGGTTCCAATTGACCACCGTTCTGATTGACCACGGTCCCGATTCACCATTGTCCCGATTTACCACGGTCCCGATTGACCACCGTCCCGATTGACCACAGTCCCGATTGACCACAGTCCCGATTGACCACAATCCCGATTGACCACCAACCCAAACTAACCTATATAGGTTAGTGACGCGCTTTAAACAATTAAATACTTTTAAAGCGCGTCATTAATCGTCAATCGGGACCGTGGTCAATCGGGACGGTGGTCAATCGGGACCGTGGTCAATCACAACGTGGTCAATATTAACGAGATCAATATTAACATGGTCAAACGCAACGTGGTCATTTTCAACGTGGTAAATCTCAGCGTGGTCAATAGGGACCGTGGTCAATCGGGACTGTGGTCAATCGGGTCCGTGGTCAATATGGTCGGTGGTCAATCGGGATCGTGGTCAATCGGGACGGTGGTCAATTGGGACCGTGGTCAATCGGGACGGTGGTAAATCAAAACAGTGGTCAATCGGGACGGTGGTCAATTGGGACGATGGTCAATCGGGACCGCGGTCAATTGGGACGGTGGTTGATCGGGACAGAGGTCAATCGGGACCGTGGTCAATCACAACGTGGTCAATCGCAACGTGGTCAATTTCAACGTAGTCAATCGGGACCGTGGTAAATATCAACGTGGTCAAACGGGTGCCACTCCCCTGTTGCGAGTGCGCCGACTATTGTAAAATTAAAAAATGTGGGAATGCTGACCTTCCCTCGCCCGGCGGGTGTCCGTCCGGGCGGCTCGGCTGGTGGTCGGCCGGGAGGGAGAGGTTCACTGGCGCACAGTACAATTGCACACGTTGCAATTGCACACCGTGCTATTAGACACAAAAAATTGCGCACCGTTTAATTGGACACCGTTCGATTGGACACGGTTCGATTGGACACGGTTCAATTGCGCACAGTTCTATTGCGCACAGTTCTATTGCGCACCGTTCAATCGCGCACCGTTCAATTGCACACAGTTTAATTGCCCACGAGCAATTGCGCACAGTTCTCAGAAAGCGAGGTCCACCCAGCCTACCGGCGGAGGGGGTGCGGGAGGAGGGGCCGAAAGCCCCCCTTGCACCCCCCGCGGTGCGTAAGTGTGTGTGTGCACCATGTGGGTAATAGAACTGTGCGCAATTGCTCGTGGGCAATTGAACGGTGCGCGATTGAACGGTGTGCGATTGAACGGTGCGCGATTGAACGGTGTGCGATTGAACGGTGCGCGATTGAACGGTACGCAATAGAACTGTGCGCAATAGAGCTGTGCGCAATTGATCCGTGTCCAATCGAAACGTGTCCAATCGAACGGTGTCCAATCGAATCGTGTCCAATTGAACCGTGTCTAGTCGAACCGTGTCCAATCGAACGGTGTCCAATCGAACCGTGTCCAATCGAACCGTGTCCAATCGAACCGTGTCCAATCAAACAGTGCGCAATTTTTTGTGTTTAATAGCACGGTGTGCAATTGCAACGTGTGCAATTGTACTGTGCGCGACAGAAGGTTTCTCGGCCTGGACGATGCAAATTCGGGGGTGCATCGTTACAGGTTTATTTCAATTTAATAGATGTACAGTTTGTTGCTGGACAGAAGCGACTACGTAAAAATGCCATACCATGTCACTTCTGTGTGTGCTCGTATGATATAAGGAATTTAAAAGAAAAAATCAACAAAGAAAAAACTCCATAAAGCCATTTAAAACTGCACACCACGCGTATTGTTCAGAAAGTCCAGCAAAGAGGTCTTTACCTCCTATTTTAGTTCCTACTCTTGAGAGTGGTTTACAAATAATTTCAATCGTATAAACGAACAATGTAATGAATTTCAAATTGCTTCGGTCCAGTAGCAAACTGTACATCGATTAAATTAAAATAAACCTCTAACGATGCACCCCCGAATTCGCATCGTCTCGGCCGACCACCAGCCGAGCCGACCGGCCGGACACCCGCCGGGCGAGGGAAGAACAGCATGCCCACATTTTTTAATTTTACAAAAGTCGGCGCACTTGCCGCTGGGACAGTCTTGGAGCGCCCGAGCGGTACCCGAAAACGCCCGAATATCGCCGAGCGCGTTTGCGTCGCCGGAGCGCTCGTCGCCCCTACCGCTCCAGCCAGGCATCCCCGACACGGGCGCCACCGCGTCGACGTTACCCGCGCTACCGAGAATATCGGCCCGAGGGGGTATATAAGCCCGGCAATTTTGCCGAAATGAGAAACTCCGTCGTGAACCAGCAAACCAGTGCGACCAGTCCGCTGCTCACGACTCGCGATCCCGAACCTGCTTCCTACACTCTAGCCGTGCCGACGAGGTCGAGAGTCCTCAGTCTCTATTGGGATTTCCCATAGTCGACACAGCTTCCTGAGCTCCAGCCGTGCCGACGGGTCGAGAGTCCTTTGTCTCTTCCGAGAGTTCTCGGTAACCGGCACCGCTTTTCTTCCTGTCACGCGAGAGACCACGAACCGTACAAAGAGTTCTCTGTACGTCGAGCGTCACCGACCGTGGTCCTTTCCTCGACGTGCACCGCGCAGAGCGTGCTCTGCCCTGCCGGGTGTCCCCGGTTGTCGTCAAACCCTAACGTGTACCGCGGTAGAGCGTACTCTGCCCCGGTGGGTGTTCCCGGTTGCACATCGCTTTCTGTCATCCTTCCGGAGATTTGACAGCTCCGCGTGCCGTACACGCCTCGCGCCATTTCAACGCGCTTTGCTTTTCCGCGAATCTGCGAAACTCGGCGCCGCCATCGTACGTACGCGACATACCCGCTGGCTTACTTTCACTTTCGCGCCGCCCTACGCGGGCTACCGAACGCGCCCATCAAACACGCCTATTGATCGCGCCGTGTGCCAGCCTGTCAGATAACGCCATGGGCCGGCCGTGCGAATTCCCGGCACTTACGCGCGCCGACTTACATGTACGCACAACTCCCGTAAATCCAATCCGATTTCGTAAAACACCCGACACTATCCATTCCGAACAACAGTATAGATTAATTGTATTAGAGCCACGGGCCTTATTAATTATTTGTATCACAAACCACAGATTGTAATAAACGTTAACGAACTTGAAAGAACGCCGTTTTCGTCTCTTCCTCCGCGCCTTTTCTCGACCCTGACCAGCCGCGAGCTAAGATTCGAGCATCGGGAATCAGGTTGTTTTAAACCTGAAATTTTAAACAAATATTACAGGACTGAGAAATAGGAAAAATGTAAATTAAAAACACTGTAGTTATTAAAAACTCTATTCTCTTTACAGCTGATAATAAACTAATAGAAATTAATTTTTATCACTCACCTCACAAATTCTTTGATAAGCTGTGGGTCACCCATCGGAGCTTTTTCCAAGAGCTGCTATCCATTTCTTTCGAAAATCTTTGTTAGATGGAAAATTAAATATTGCGTAACCTTTATTACTGTTGTTAATACAGCAATTTGTAGCACAATTGGTTGGCATATCGAGTCTAAGTTCTGTGCAAAAAATATGCAACAATTAATGCAAAGCATTTAATAATGCAATAATAATGATTTATTAAGCAAAAGTCCATAAATAATAACAATACGTCAAAGTAAAATGTACTAATTTCTACAAGAGGACAACGAAACACATGTGTCACACGCGTTGTCGCTATGTATAATTAGTCCACGAAGACCAGTACCAAGGGTTGAATATACTCATTGCTCTTCTCGATCAAGGATTTCATCACCTGCAGGTGGTCATTTGTTCCAAATTTGGAGCGGAAACCTGCCTGATCTCGGGTTTGGTAGAGGTCTAGCTTGGACGTGAAGCGCTTTGTCACTATTTTCGTGAACAATTTATACTAATGAGGGAGCAAACTTATTGGCCTGTAGTTCAATAGTTTTGTATTGTCGCCTTTTTTATGCACAATAGTTATTATTGCATTGTTCTAGATGGATGTTATTTTAGCTTCTCTCTGCCAGGCACTTATTGAAAAGTTTAATTATTTCGAGTAGCAGCTGCTCCCCCCCTATTTCTATGGCCTCAATAACAACGTCGTCTCCTCCAGGTACCTTGTTATATTTCATCTCCGATATAGCCTTCTTTACCTCTTCCACTGTGATGTCAGGCATGTCCTCTGATCCTTGATTGAGAATTCGAGGTATGCTGGTAGAATTGGTATTTTCTTCATTTTGTTGTTTACTATTTCGGTAGAGCGAAGAATAGTAGTTTTCGACAATTTTTAGTATTTCAACTTTATATGTAGTTACCTGTCCATTCGAGTCCACAAGCCTATGGATCTCCTTTTTTCCTTCGGAAATCTTGTGGCGTAATACTTGCATGCTTTTGTTTTCTTCTATGATTTTTGTTGTCCATGTTTTGTTATATTTTCTGATGTTCTTTCTAACTGACTTTGATATTTCCTTGTTTAGCCGTCTCAGTTCAGCTGCATTTGTGGTGTATTTATTCTTCATTTCTCTTTTAAGCTTCATCAATTGTTTTGTGTCTCCACTGAATTTGTCTACACTTCCACTCGTTTGAGAGCAGTATTTTTCTTAGGCCTTTTTTTATTGATGTTCTAATTTTTTGGTTTAGTTGTTCGATATCCATTTCTTTAGTGTTTTTCAGATTTTTTGTTATTGTTTGTTGGTATCCTTGTTTATTTTCCACCTGTCCCCACTTCTTGTTGTTCTTTCGTTCCTTCATAATTACTTTATTTCTTTCTTGTTGTAGTTTTATTAGGGAGCGTCCCGTTTGACCACGTTAATATTGACCACGGTCCCGATTGACCACGTTGATATTGACCACTTTGCAATTGACCACGTTGCAATTGACCATGTTGCGATTGACTACGGTCCCGATTGACCACTGTCCCGATTGACCACCGTTCCGATTGACCACCGTCCCGATTGACCACCGTCCCGATTGACCACCGTCCCTATTGACCACGTTGAGATTGCCCACGTTGAAATTGACCACGTTGCGTTTGACCACGTTAATATTGACCACGTTGCGATTGAGCACGGTCCCGATTGACCACGGTCCCGATTGACCACGGTCCCGATTGACCACGGTCCCGATTGACCACGGTCTCGATTGACCACCGTCCCGATTGACCACCGTTCCGATTGACCACCGTCCCGAACTAACCTATATAAGTTAATGACGCGCTTTAATCAATTAAATACTTTTAAAGCGCGTCACTAATCGTCAATCGGGACCGTGGTCAATCGGGACCGTGGTCAATCGGGACCGTGGTCAATCGGGACGGTGGTCAATCGGGACCGTGGTCAATCGGGATAGTGGTCAATTGGGACGGTGGTCAATCGGGACCGTGGTCAATCGCAACGTGGTCAATATTAACGTGATCAATATTAACGTGGTCAAACGCAACGTGGTTATTTTCAACGTGGTCAATCTCAACGTGGTCAATAGGGACCGTGGTCAATCGGGACTGTGGTCAATCGGGTCGGTGGTCAATCGGGTCGGTGGTCAATCGCGACCGTGGTCAATCGGGACGGTGGTCAATCGGGACCGTGGTCAATCGGGACCGTGGTCAATCGGGACGGTGGTCAATCAGGACCGTGGTCAATCGGGATAGTGGTCAATCGGGACGGTGGTCAATCGCAACGTGGTCAATATTAACGTGATCAATATTAACGTGGTCAAACGCAACGTGATTATTTTCAACGTGGTCAATAGGGACCGTGGTCAATCGGGACCGTGGTCAGTCGGGACGGTGGTCAATCGGGACCGTGGTCAATCGGGACGGTGGTCAATCGAAACCGTGGTCAATCGGGACGGTGGTCAATCGGAACCGTGGTCAATCGGGACGGTGGTCAATCGGGACCGTGGTCAATCGCAACGTGGTCAATCGCAACGTGGTAAATTTCAACGTTGTCAATCGGGACCGTGGTCAATATCAACGTGGTCAAATGGGTGCCACTCGTTTTATTACGATTTTTGTTCTCACCATCCTATGATCGCTTTCAGTTGACAGTGTTTAATACTGTTACATTGTTAACTATTTCTCTTTTGTTGGTAATTATATAGTCGACTTCATTTTTTGTGACACCGTTAGTGCTGCACCATGTCCATTTTCGATGTGGAGCTATGTCTGTATGCCATGAACACTTTCTCCAAGAAAGTGTTCATGGCATACAGACGGTGTTGCAGCAGAAAGTCCAAAAGCATGCCCCCTCTGTCATTTCTCTCACCATAGCCATGATGTCCAATAGCCGTCTCATTATCATCGTCTTTTTGCGCCAAGTTTTGCGTTAAAATCCCCGATCGAAAGTGTGTAATGAGTAGGCGTGTTCTGAATGGCGAGGGTAACATCCTCATAGAGTTCCTCGACCTCTTCGTCTGTGTGGGTAGAAGTGAAGGCATATGCTTGTATGATCCTTATGTTATATCTCTCTGTTCGGGAATCGCGAAACATCTCATATGTTAAATTGCGATCATCGACCCGCATTCCTCGCCGTGTTGTCGTTTCACGTGTTTACGCGCGAGACCTTGTCAGCGCCTGGAGTTCCCCCGAATTTCCACGAAAGCCAGCTCCGTTTCTCGAAAATAATCGCGTTATTTCTCGAACTATCTTCCCCCTCCTCGCGCGTTCTCGCGACCGCTCCGAAATTCAGCTGACATACCGCTCGCGCTCAGAAGCCTTTTATACCGTTGTAACGAACGAATAAAAGTCGATACCAATATACAGCACATCCGAATAAACGTCGTTTTCTCGATCCTACCGATCCTAATTACCTTGACTGCCGGGTCTTCTTACAAGGCTATACCAGCCGACCGCGCTCAACGAACGATACCCGATCGCGAGTGCACATTTTGGTCCTTCGAGCCGGATTCGGAGTCAAGACGAATCGTACCATACGACTTTCGGAGTGCTCAGTGACGATACCCGTTCACAATGGCATCCTCACAAGACGAGCTCCTGGCAAAGCAGAGCCAATTGATGGGATCAATATCTCGCGCTCTATCCAACTTCAAAAAATTGGGTCAAGCCAAGATGACGAAGGCGGTGGTGCAGAGCCGAATCGCAGCCCTCAAGGAGAAGTTCTCGACTTCGCGGGACTTGGACGCTAAGATCAGGGCATCCCTCGACGTGAGCACCGCCGAGGAGCTGCCGTATTACTGCAATAACCAGTTCGAAGCCTGCGAGGACCAGTTTGACGAGGCGCTGGACTACATGTCCGAGGTACTGGCCAAGGTTTCTGACAACGACGAAGTCGACCTCAATGTAAGTCACGCTTCAAATTCAATCCTCCGTCCCACGGCTCAGCTTCCGCGGATCAACCTGCCGACCTTCAACGGATCTTTCGACCGCTGGGAAAGCTTCCGCGATCGCTTTAAATCGATGATTATCGATAATAAAACGTTATCAAATGTAGATCGGATGCATTATTTATGCTCGAGTTTATCGGGAGATGCAAGTAGCGCGCTCACCCACCTCGCGATTACCGACGCGAATTTTACTGTGGCATGGAACCTCATCTCGTCGCGTTATGAAAATAAACGTCGTTTAATTAACGGCCATCTGCAAACGTTATTTTCGTTGCCACAGATCGCGTCCGAAACCTTCAAAGACCTTCAGAATTTGCGCGACAAAGCAAACACCTCGGTTCAAGCGCTTAAAAACCTCGATCGTCCCGTCGACACTTGGAGCGATATCCTCGTTTTTTTGATTTCGCAAAAGCTCGATAAATCTTCCCGGAAAGCATGGGAATTACAGATGAGCGAAACGGTCGATTATCCCACCTATAACGAGTTGGATAAATTTCTAGAATCGCGTATCCGCGCTTTCGAGGCGATCTCGCCTTCGAAATCCGAGAAAACCATCGACGGTTCGCAAAAGTCGTCGAAATCGAAATCGATCGCTTCCCATTCGACAACAGCTGCAAACCTTGCGTGCCCGATGTGCAAATCCGCGCACCTATTGTACCAATGTGCGTCGTTCTTAGCATATACTCCGTCGCAGCGATACGAGTATGTAAAAAGGAAAACCGTTGTATTAACTGCTTCGGGCGTAATCATTCGCTAAAGGATTGTAAAAACGTGCGGTCCTGTAAAACTTGTCATAAGCGACATCACACCCTACTACATTTCACGGACGATGTAAAATCGCCCAGCGTAGAATCCGTTCCTACCGTCGCATCAAAAGACAGCGACAACGATAACGAGATCGCGTCTCATTTAATTTCGAAGACGATAATGCCGAAGTCAACCGTACTTTTAGCAACCGCTCGAGTGCGTGTTTACTCGCCTCAAGGTCACTTTGTTTACGCCCGCGCTCTGCTCGACCAAGGTTCCGTTGCGACTTTAATCTCCGGAAATATCGTTCAACGGTTGCGTCTCGCGAAAATAAAACAAACTACACGTATTACTGGCATTGGAGAATCGCAATCGTTGTCGCATTCCGTCGCACGTATTCGCGTAACACCATCGTTTGGCGACAAACCTGCATACTCGACTACCGCGTACGTAATTCAATCGCCGTCAAAGTACGCACCGAATCGCGCTCAATCGACGCTCCAATGGGCGCACATTTCTGACTTGACGTTGGCGGATAAGAATCCCATGAGCTCTGATCCGATCGATTTAATAATCGGAGCCGATTTGTACGGCATGCTTATTTTAGAAGGCGTCCGTAAAGGAGCCGATAACGAGCCCATCGCTCAGAACACGACACTCGGGTGGATAATTTCCGGACCGATTTCTTCCGCCCGATCCCTCCACCCTGATTCCGCTCATGCTAATCATGGAACAATCCTCGAAAATCTTGATCTCGATCTTCGTAAATTTTGGGAGATCGAAGAAGTCCCTTACGAAAACCATTTAAGTCCCGAAGAGCGACAATGCGAAGAGCATTTTGCCGCCACTCACTCCCGCACGCCGGAGGGACGATACGTCGTGCGGTTACCGTTCAAAAACGGTCCCCCGATAGACATTGGTGAATCCCGCGCTACCGCGTTGTCCAGTTTATACCGCGCGGAACGTCGACTCCTTCGAGAGCCAAATAAAGCCGCGTTATATCGCGAATTCCTCGAGGAATACGAGAAGCTCGGTCACATGACCAAGGTTAATGACACCGACGCAAAATCGAGTAACTCTCAAATTTATTACATTCCGCACCACGCTGTTTTTCGCGAAAGCAGCGTTACCACGCAACTTCGGGTCGTGTTTAACGCTTCCTGCGTTACATCGAACGGCACCTCGCTAAATCATCATTTGTTAATCGGTCGCAAACTACAAAATAACCTGGTTGTAGTTATCTTGCTCTGGCGTCAACATCCGTACGTTTGTACTGCCGACATCGCCAAAATGTATCGGCAAATTCTCATCGACACTCGCGACGTGGATTACCAACGAATTCTATGGCGCTCGTCGCCTTCCGAGCCAGTGGCGGAGTATCGGTTGCTCACCGTTACATACGGCACTGCTTCAGCCCCGTACCTCGCACTTCGCGTACTTCTACAGCTCGTCGAGGACTACGGAGCTGAATTTCCGTTGGCCGTTATAGTATTACTTCGTCAAATCTACGTCGACGATTGTACGTTCGGAGCGAACAACCGTAAACTCGCGCTTCAAATTCGCGATCAACTAATTGCACTTCTGGAAAAGGGCGGTTTCCGGCTACGCAAGTGGGCAAGCAATTGTCCCGAGTTACTGTCCGATATTGATCCTTCCGATCATGGCCTTGCGCGTGACAAGGATCTACACGGCGACGAGCCGTTGAAGATATTAGGCGTCGCGTGGAATCCAGAAAGCGATTCCTTCCATTTCCGGGTCACGACTACACCGAATGCAGGGCAGACCAAACGGGCGGTTCTCTCCACCATCGCTAAATTGTTTGACCCGTTGGGGTGGGTAACTCCCGTTATCGTGGTCGCGAAAATATTTATGCAACGCCTCTGGTCATTGAAACACGATTGGGACGACGTGCTGCCGTGCGATCTCTTAGAACAATGGCGCGAATATCACAATCAATTGCCGCGTCTCAAACTCATTTCGATCCCTCGCTGGACAAATTACGGTCTCAATATAGCTCATTGTGAACTTCACGGGTTCTCGGATGCGTCAACGAAGGCTTACGCCGCGGTCGTATATCTCCGTCTCGTACCGAGAGACGGCCCCGTTACCGTGTGCATTCTCGTCGCGAAATCGAAGGTCGCTCCAATCAAAACATTAAGCGTGCCACGACTAGAGCTCTGCGGCGCGGTGCTTCTAGCACGTTTAATGTCATTTGTTCTTTCGAATCTCGACATTCAAAACCTCCAACATCACTGTTGGACCGACTCAAGGATCGTGTTAGCGTGGCTTAAACAGCCTCCGTCACGATGGAAGGTTTTCGTCGCAAATCGAGTCGCCAAGACGCAAAGTCTGCTACCGGCAGCAATCTGGCATCATGTTCCGACGGCGGACAACCCCGCCGACTGCGCATCTCGCGGTTTGCGCCCTGGCGAGCTTGCCGATTGCACCCTTTGGTGGTTCAGGGCCGTCCTGGCTAAAACAATCCCCTGAGCATTGGCCGACCTCATGCTCGTCTCCAACCGAAGCTGAAATATCGAGCGAAAACCGCGTCGTCATACATGCTTGCGTCGCACGTGTTGAACCATGGGATCTCGCGACTCGCTATTCTTCATGGTCTAAGCTGCTTACCGTAACGGCCTATATTATGCGATTCACAAGAATCCTTCGCTCTCGCCTCAATTCCACACCGAAAACCGGTGCTGAGGTCAATCAATCGCTCGCACTAACTCCACGCGAAATTCAAACAGCCAAGATCTTTTGGCTCAAAACCATTCAAGGTGACTTGTTTCCACAAGAGACTGCGAGTCTCAAACGAAACGAACGCGTACCTAAATCAAGCTCACTTGTCGCGCTTAACCCGTATCTCGACACCGATGGTCTGATACGAGTCGGAAGGCGATTGCAAAAATCCGATCTTCCCGAGTCAACCAAACATCCGATCGTCCTAGCGTCCCATCCTTTGGTATCTCGCATTATATCGCACGCTCACCATACCACCCTACACGGAGGCCCTCATATTACCCTCGTTTATCTCCGTACCGAGTTCTGGCTTTTGCGCGCAAGGGCAACCGTACGGGCGGTCCTATACCAATGCGTCAAATGCGCTCGCGAAAGGGCTATGGTGCCGGCGGATCTCATGGGCAACTTACCCGACGTCAGAGTCAATCGATCTTCGCGCGCGTTTGAGCATACCGGAGTCGATTATGCAGGACCGATACTCGTGCGGTCTGCAAAGGGACGAGGTCATAAGGCTCACAAGGCCTACATCTCCTTATTCATTTGTATGACCACGAAAGCGATTCATTTAGAGCTAGTAAGCGATTACAGCTCGGCGGCCTTCCTTGCGGCGTTTACCCGATTTGTCGCTCGGCGCGGACTTCCCCATAGCATGTACTCAGATAATGGTACGACATTCCAGGGCGCCGAAAGAGAACTCGCCGCCGCTTGTAACGCCGCCGTGCGCGATCCAAATTTTCTTAACAAATTAGCAGGCGATCAAATAGCATGGCATTTCCTTCCTCCTGCGGCTCCACATTTCGGCGGATTATGGGAGGCCGGAGTACGTAGCGTCAAATACCACTTAAAGCGATGTATAGGATCTCACACGCTTACATGCGAGGAGATGATTACGCTATTATGCCGAGTCGAAGCGTGCCTAAATTCGCGACCGATCACATCAATTTCCGATAGTCTCGACGACTACCGCGCCCTTACTCCCGGTCATTTTTTGATCGGCGCCAACCTTGTCGCAATCCCGGAGCCGAGCGTACTCGACATAACCGAGAATCGGCTCTCGCGTTGGCAATTAGTGCAACAAATTTCTGAAGGTTTTTGGAGGTCGTGGGTAGACGATTATTTGCATACGCTCCAACAACGCCCGAAGTGGCGCGTCATCCAAAATCTGGCCACCGTCGGTCGGATCGTGCTAATGCGTAATCCGCTCGCTCCCCCCAGTCATTGGGAACTTGGACGCATTATTGCTTGTCATCCCGGGGAGGATGGTCTGACGCGCGTCGTCACAGTCAAAACCGCGCGCTCCGAATACAAGCGACCCATCGTCAAGCTTTGTTTCTTGCCGATCGACATAAATACCGCAACCGAAGGAGAAGCGGTCAAGGCGGGCGGCTCGCGGCCGTAATGCGTTCCGTCTTTCGGTCAAAACCAATGTAAATATGTATAAAACGCAATTAGATTTAAGATTTCGCTGTTTCCTTAGATGTAAGATTTTCTTTAGACTTAAGATTCCGCTGTTCTTTTAGATTTAAGTTTTATTGTATCCATATATCCACGCATTCAACAATTACTGTATGTTAATTCTCGTTTCGAATATAACTATTCGAGGCGGGCGGTATGTTCGGGAATCGCGAAACATCTCATATGTTAAATTGCGATCATCGACCCGCATTCCTCGCCGTGTTGTCGTTTCACGTGTTTACGCGCGAGACCTTGTCAGCGCCTGGAGTTCCCCCGAATTTCCACGAAAGCCAGCTCCGTTTCTCGAAAATAATCGCGTTATTTCTCGAACTATCTTCCCCCTCCTCGCGTGCTCTAACGACCGCTCCGAAATTCAGCTGACATACCGCTCGCGCTCAGAAGCCTTTGTACCGTTGTAACGAACGAATAAAAGTCGATACCAATATACAGCACATCCGAATAAACGTCGTTTTCTCGATCCTACCGATCCTAATTACCTTGACTGCCGGGTCTTCTTACAAGGCTATACCAGCCGACCGCGCTCAACGAACGATACCTGATCGCGAGTGCACACTCTCATTTAGTTTTAGGACAAGATAGCATACTCTAGGGCTTAGGCTTTCGATTTGAAGGTTTTTTGTTTGATTTTTATTTATGATGAAACCAACTCCCGTTGACGTATCGTCTCCTCCTTCTTGTATAGCAGGTGTCCCGTTTTTATAGTGATCTGATCTTCTCCTTTCCTTCTTACCTCGCTGAGTCGTACAACATCCCAGTGAATATGGCTGAGTTCTTCTAGTAGTTCTTCTATTTTATTTTCTATTGATAGTGTTCTCGTGTTGTAAGTGGCAATGTGCAATTTTCGTTGCCCATGGTAGCCTGGCCTTATCCGGTGATTCTTAGCACCCTCCGATTGTCTGCTAGTTTAACCGCTACCGTAGTTGGGGCTCGACGATCTGCCGGGGACTGAAGGCCGTTTACGTGTGGTGTGATGCATGTTAAGGAGTTTTTGGCAGTTTTCCTGTCACGCTGGCCAATTGCGGGTTGACAGGGGGGGAGGGTATAGAAAGGATATATTTGAAATGAATGGGATCAAGGTTGTGTCATGGTAAAAGGAGGTTGGGGAGAATCAAGAGCTCACGTGGACAGGGTCGCTAGGTCCCTGAAGTAAGTCTGTTCTCTACTGGGATTGTAGAGAAGTACTTACCCGTTACCCAATAAAAGCCAATAAAAAGAATATACACCAAAAATATTAGAAAGATTTGATATGACAGATGCGAAAATAGCGGATGCTCCGATAGTTAAACAAGACGAAAATAGTAATAGCTTAAAAAACGTAAAATTCCCATATAAAAAAGCTGTAGGAAGCCTACTATACTTAACAAGCAGAACACGCCCGGGTATCTCATTTGCGGTTAATACAGCAAGTAGACGGGTTCAAAACCCCACTGATATAAATATAACAATTGTAAAACGTATTTTGCGATACTTAAAAGGCACTTTAAACAGTGGTACAGAATTTAAAGCGGAAACAGAACTTATAATAAACTCGTAGCCTTTTGCAACTTTGATTACGCAGAAGACCCAGAAACGAGAAAAAGTACAACCGAGTACATAGTTTTCGTTTAAGGGGATCCTAAACCCGTTTGTATTACCGACTTTTTTTTAAAGCACTACTCTTTTTATTGGCTATACAGAATGAAAAATCTTTTTTCAAAATTAAAGTACATGCACTAATGCTGTCAACGTTAAACGATTTTATGCCGAAAACGAAAATAATTTCAGAAATGCAGATTTTCGTTACCTACTCGAAACGTTAACTGATAACAACATTTGCTTCATATAAACATTCTACTATTTGTTGTTACAAAATGAGACCCACCTTGACAGCGGATAACATGAAAAAATAACATACCGTTCTCAGAATTAGGCTCAGACATCTAACAATAAAATTTAGTACTTAAAAGATTATATAACCTATAACCTTGTTTATCCTTTTCTATCTCCTTGTCTATACAAGAACAAATATAGAATTTAGTCGGTAATACAGACGGCTTTAGGATCCCCTTGAGGCGGACTAATCAGCTGGAGATCTCGAAAACAAGAGACAATTGCGTTATCCAGCACCGAGGCGGAATACATTGTGGCGGCAGATTGTTGCAAACAGATCCAATACTTAAATTCACTGATAGAAGAGTTAATAGAAAAGAAAATATCAACTGTATTAAAAATCGATAACCAAACCATAAGTCTAATTAAAAATAGAATAATAAATAGACGCACCAAACATATAGACGTGAAATACAGATTTGTACACGAGATGTATAAAAATAAACTAGTCAAACTAGAGTATTCTCCAACTAACTTCCAAACTGCTGATATATTAACTAAACCGTTAGAAAAAATAAAATACAAAGAATTAAATAATCAACTTACATATAAGAATATATAATAAAAGTAGGTGTAGTACACCGATTCTAAATAAAATGTTGGCAAAGGGTAAGCGGGGCAGAGAGGGGGGTTCCACAGTGCATTAAGAACATACCTAGAGAGCCTCATAGGGAGCGCTTGCGACCAAGATCACGTGATCTTGGTCGATAGGTACAATAGGTAGAGACCTTTTTTACCGTCCGAACTAGTCCGATAGTACATAGACACAATAGGGAGTTTGCATGATTTTTTAAAAAATTGCATTTAATAATTTGTATATAATTTTAATTGTAATAATTGTTTTTTTAATTTTTTACGCAAATTAAGCGAGAAAATAAATAATGAAATATTGCATTAATTAAAATTGCCGAATACGGTCCGGAAACGACCGAGTCTTCCCAAACTTTGTGTGACGTCACACTGCAGTAAACGAACCTACTTCTATCCATTGAACAAGCATTTAGTTTAAAAAATGAGCAAACAAAGTACATATAAAACGTGTTTTGTACCTATGTGTAAAAGTACTGTTATTAAAACATCTACTAAACTGTTTAATATTACAGTGTAATAAAATGTAAAATTCTTTTCTTCGCCAGTAAAAATTAACAAGAAGAATTATTTGACCAAACTGATACGTTTAATGTCGTAGTATTACATTAATTCAAAGTCGACGTTTCGATTACTAGCTTGGTTGACCACGCAATTTTACTCTCGGACAAGCAATTTCATAGTTCCAACATTGAAATTGTAAAGGACATCCTTATAAATAATTGCTTCCCTAAACACGTTATTAATAAGCAAATTAATGAAAGGTTAAAAGAGTTAAATTATCGCAAGGACATCATCGACTCCAGTAATGCCATCAACACTTTCGACGCCCGGAGACATTTTGTGTTTCCTTATGTAAAGGGTTTAAGTGAAAATATTCGCCGTACTTTGAACCGATGTGGCTTCGATGTCTTCCACACGATCCCCAAAAAGCTTGATTCTATCATAAAACGTGGCAAAGATAAACTGGACAACATGAAGGAAACGAGTGTAGTTTATAAAATTGACTGTAATGACTGTAATGTGTCCTATATAGGACAAACATTGACACCTGGAAACTCGTGTGAAGGAACATCTTAGTGACATCAAAAAAGACGAGAGTAAGCGCTCGGTAGTCAGCAAGCACCGATTGATGCACGGGCATGATTTTAAATGATCCACTCCTGAAGTGTTGCATAGGGAGAGAAATGTGAGGAAGAGAGAAATAGCGATGTTTTACATTAAAAAACACAATAATACGATCAATCTCAAAAAAGACACGGAAAATCTGAATCCGTTATATGACCGAATTATAAGATCTACATAACTGTTTTTCTCTTTGTGCTAATGTTTTTCTTTATGTGACCCACTCGCGTAGCCTGTATTTTTAAATTAGTTCAACGCCGACCTTCGACTCGGATCGGCGACTCTTACATTTCTCTGTTCCGACTATGTCTTTTTTCGGACTACATCGCACGATTAATTAAGGAGGGATGGCGGTTCCTTCACTTCGAAATTTGACAAAGTGTTAAAACTGCAAGAAGGTTTTTGTGCTCTATGAGCGGTTAATTTTTAGTATGTGACAGGTATATATTGTCTTTTTTTCTCCACTCTTTGTTCCTTGTGCGTTTTATTTTTCATGTAACATGATTTCGTTGTTATAGCACACTCTTAATAAGGACACAAAACCAATGTCGAAACGTCGACTTTGAATTAATGTAATATTACGACATTAAACGTCAGTTTGGTCAAATAATTCTTTTTGTTACAGTGTAATCTTTATTTTGTCTAACTCGGGCTGAGTTCCGATATTCAATGCCAGTACTGAAAATTTGTATAGTATACGTGATGTAAACAATAGATTTTCAGTACCGGCAGTGAATATCGGAACGCAGCCCATATGTTCAGGGCAAATTCTTTCTTTCACTATAGGTACAAACAGAATCTTCCCGTTTGATGCTGACATAACCTATAGCGGAGTCTCCGTAACTTTCTCTTGACAGCTGCCAGACAGCAGACAGAAAGTTGAGACTACTGCAATGTGACGTCATGCACTCGTTAGCCAATCAAAATCGTTTCTTCGGAGCACAGAAATTTTCAAATATTAAAATTTAATTCAATTTTTTAATATTTATTGATAAAAATTAAAAATTTTGTTGTAAATAAATTAATAATAATATATATTTAAATTACAAACAAAGAAAATAAATAAACAATTTTTTAATGCAAACTCCCTATTGTTAACTGTATAGATAACATACCGAATAAGATTTAATAAGTTTGTACTTCTTTGGACAGATAGCTCTGCAAAAGCCTGTAGGGGACACCGGGACGAAAACGTCTTCGGGGTGAAATCGTCAAATCAAATATCTCGGAACCTGTATATTGTGCGTACTCGCTATTAACATTGTAAACGCTGCTTATGGTACTCATGTAAATAACGGAGTTTCGGCAGGTTACCTGCCGTGTTATGATTTTTACGAGGGCAAACGTGTTTTCGGAAGGTAAAAGCAAAATTTTCTGCGCGTAGAAATTTTGTAATATCTCCAATAATATTTGCTCTCCAAATCTCGAGGTACGTGATTATAAAGAGTAATACATGCTGAACACGAATCCAGTGTAGTCTTTTCATTATCGTTGATGTCTAATATTTCGTGGGCGATCGAACCTGAAACTTGTGTTTGGGGCTAATTTGTTAGTAAGCACCCGGGGTGGAATTTTATAATATTAGAAAATTTTCTAATTTTATAATATTTTTCAGTCTTTTCTACCCCTATTTCATATATATTTCTTTAATATTTGGTTGATTAGTTCTTGAGTTATAGAATCCGTACACACACAAAAACACAAAATTATAAAACATTTTAACACTTTAATTAATAAATGTTTACATTTTTCTATTAACAAGTAATTAATAAAATGTATCCTATCAGTTTTCATAATCGGAATTATGTATTTATGGAGTGACGACTCTGCCCCGGCATTTTTGAGATTTTAATTTTTCCACCGTTGTCGTTTTTACTCTATACTGGTTAAACAAAGCGACGTAGAAAAAAAATTTCCTATATAAATTTTGTAGCTAAAAGTTCACTCTTTACAACGGCATACCAATTTAACTAAAATTATTTATTTTGTTGTTAAAAATCGGCACCGAAAAAAAACTGTTGATCTTGCCCCGGTCTCCCCTACTTTTTTCTGAATAAAAAAAGATCTTGGTCGCCAGCGCGCCCTATGAGGCTCTCTAGGTACTCCATGCTCGGCGGGCGCAAGGCCCGCGGGGCAAGAAATGGGGAGCGTGCAACTACGGCGAGGGGTCCGCGATGGGGGGATTTATGCGCGCTTATCGGTACATGTTAATATAAAAACACAAAGGCGAGCGCTGTTATAATTTATGACCAATAATCATGGCGCCAATGTCCTTTTCATTTTTTCTATGAAGAGCCCTTTATTGGGGCTGCGTGTCGGGACCATAGAGATATAAGTACGCGAGCGAGCTGAAAAAGCGATATAGGAATAGAAAGAGAAAGCTGCGCATACGGGCCCTTTCTGTATTTGTCTCGCATGCGCGCATAGACAAAGACAGAAGGAACCTATATGCAGCGTTCTTTTTCTATTCTTATAACGTAGCCTCTTACGTGCTAGCATATGACTCGCGCACTCTGTTCTTATATCTCTATGGTCGGGACACGTTTCGCGACGCCATTTTGGGTTATGGCGTCTCGTACTACGTTCCTCTCTCTCGCTTTCATTCCCTTTCGCGTTCTTTCTCATTCGCCTATTTCTTTGCGTTCTCTTTCTCCCGCTCGCGTCCTTTCTCTCGCTCTCATCGCGGTATGTCTCCCGTTCGCGTTCTCTTTCTCCCGCTCGCTTCCTCTCTCTCGCTCTTATTCCCCTTCGCGTTCTCTTTCTTCCTCGGTATTATAATTTTTTTAATATTTTAATAATTTTATTAATTCTTTAGGATCTCGCACTATTCCTCGATAAAACAGGTCCCGACCGATTTTCTTCAATTTCCGTATTGTTCACGGATATCTAAAAAGTTCCAATAATTCTAGCTCGTTAACTTATTCTCGAAGATTCTATCGCCGTTATTTGGCTGCTTTCCATATATGGGCATATTCGCGATCCGTGTTTGTAATTGGTGGACAGGGATGTTTTGGTATCTCTCGAAACAATAAGGAACGTTTGTCGGATGTTGAGACTCACATGTAATAGGTACCAAGACCCCCCTCTCCCAGCGTTTTCTTCTCCCAAACAAGAGGAATCGGTGGCAAGCTGACTCGAAAGAGAAAAGTCTAGGACAAGCGATTGTAGACAGCAAAAGCGAATAAAGTTTTTGTACGAAAAGATAGTCGAGTCTTCTCTTCTTTACTTCGTTTCGTTCCGGCGAATTAAATAAAATTCAAGTGTTTTGCGTAAAGTCGAAGTCCCGCGGAAAACGGGAATTGTGTGATTATTTAATGGTTTTTCGAGCCGGATATTGAGTGCGGACGGAATACGAGAAGTACTGCTGACAGTCATTCGTTCAAAAATTCGCTGGTCAGTCGAATTATTTGATAAGTCGATCGCGGCTGCGATATCACATTCTCTAACGGCGGGCGGAAAGCTGATCTCCACCGGCGGACCCGCTAAAGGAGCGGCTCTACTCACCAGTGCGCCCAGCCGATTCAAGACGATTCAGGCCTCTCTCGGACCGAAAGAAGACTACTCCGAACCTCTCGCCTTGTCAGGGCGTCTCCAGGTTCTCTCGCCTCGTCAGGGCATATCAAAAAGTCACGCCTCGTCAGGGTCTCTACAGGTCTCGCCTCGTCAGGGCGCCTCCAAATTGCTTCGCCAGATTGGCATTGCTACCAACGAGAAATCCCCGGATCCAAGCAAACTCGAGGCCGGCTCCTGCAAAGTGAAAAAAAAGGCGAGTCCAGTATCATGCAGTCAACAGACGAACTCGTCACTGCGCAGGATTTGCACATTGCCGAAATGAAACGCATACTGGTCAACTTCAAGAAGAATGGAAAAGGAAAGATCACCCCGACGATGATTACAAGTCGACGAAAAAACCTTCAGGAATTGTGGGAGAAAATGCGAGAAGGACACCACGAGCTGACTCGTACTGCCACGGCGGCCGAGCAGACGACAAACTCCTACTTTAAGGACGACCGCTACGGTGATGTCTACGAAAAGTACAAGGAAATCGCAGACCACCTAGATGCAGCCCTGGACTCTCTTCAAACTCCCGGTAAAACCGCTCCAATTAATGTCGACGATAACGCTTTCGGTAAAAAGAATGCAGATTTACCGCTTGTTAGAATTAAATTACCGACATTTTCCGGTGAATTAGTCAAATGGGAAAAATTCCGCGATTTGTTCGAATCGCTCGTCGGCGCGAAGGCAACGCTATCCGATGCACAAAAATTATACTATCTGAAGTCAAGCGTTACTGGCGACGCCACCTTAATTTTAAATCGCGTTCCTCTAGCCGGTGCGAATTACAAAGCCGCGTGGAATCTGCTTGTGAACGAATATGACAGTCCTCGAAATCTTGTACAAGCGCATATCGCCGCGTTCGCCGAATTACCAATTATGAAAAGCGAAACGCCCGTTGAGTTAAAACGCTTGTGCGATATCGTGTCCTCTTCTATCGCGACATTGGAAGCACTGAAGAGACCGATCAACGCGACCGAAGACTTGCTCGTATATTTAGTTGTTCAAGAGTTTAGCAAACATACGCGTCGCGTATGGACATTCAGATTGGGAGCTAACTCAGAATATCCTTCTTATCAAACGTTATACGACTTTACAACGGATTCGCGGTCTAAACGATTTCTCGGAACTTGCACAGAATTCGGGGAAAAGCTCCGGAAGTCGAACCGGACGAAGTCGTGCGTCAGTTAATAACGCGAGCGCAGTCAGTCCGTCGGATCCTCAGTGCTCCCACTGCGCGGGCGACCATTCTCTCGCCAAATGCGAATTATTCGAACGACTTTCGATCAATCAAAGAACTCAATTTCTCAAACAAAATAAATTTTGCTTTCTGTGTTTATGATCCGGCCATGTAACGCCGCGCTGCAAAAGCAAATTCCATTGCGAAAAATTTCAGCGATCGCATCATACGCTGCTCCGTCTCCGACCGTCGCACAGTGGGCATAAAGTCGCTTTTTGTGGCCGAAAATCGTTTGACAGCTCAATTCTCAACCGATTGCAATAATTTTTTTTTAAAATACGCGTTATTTACTGTACTATAGCGTAGACTTGCACATTTTTTGATATTACAATTTGTTAATAAACAAAAAATCAAAATTGTTGTAAACTTTTTGACAAACATTTTTTGGTGTGTTCATAATTTCTTTAATCTTGATATAAGAGGGTTTCCGGGGTCGCTGATTAAGAAACCGCCACTAAAACTTTAAAATTTAAAATGGCGGATCCAATATGGCGGCCGTGAACTAAAAATGTAAGGACAAATTTCGTACAATTTAGTATACAGGGGTAATTATTAAAGGCAATAATTATAATATTAAAAAAATAAAATTTAAATGTACACTTTATAGTTTTAATAAGAGTATCTGCCAAATATTCGCGTTTAGCGTTACCTGTAACTATAGGACGTTGACCTAGTGAGCTTATTAGCGAGTTCCATTTATGTTTCTTTTTGTTTTTTCACGTTTTTATTTTTTTTGTTACTTTTTCTCTTTGTATATAAAATGTTAAAAAACTGTACTTTTAATTATGTTATAATTATTTACATAGAATAAAGAAAAGAAACTATTTATTACGTATTATAATTTAAATAATTTTTTAGCATTATCCGATCCACTTATCAGTAGCTTAAGATTGAAAATAGACAAACAAGATAACGAATTATCGGATGATGCTAAAAAATTATTTAAATTATATATAATAAAAAATTTTTTTTCTTTATTCTATGTGAATAATTATAACATAATTAAAAGTACAGTTTTTTAACATTTTATATACAAAGAGAAAAAGTAACAAAAAAAATAAAAACGTGAAAAAACAAAAAGAAACATAAATGGAACTCGCTAATAAGCTCACTAGGTCAACGTCCTATAGTTACAGGTAACGCTAAACGCGAATATTTAGCAGATACTCTTATTAAAACTATAAAGTGTACATTTTAATTTTATTTTTTTAATA
The DNA here is from genome assembly GCA_035220615.1 of Leptothorax acervorum. Lineage (NCBI taxonomy): Eukaryota > Metazoa > Arthropoda > Insecta > Hymenoptera > Formicidae > Leptothorax > Leptothorax acervorum. Next base: position 38,109 of record JASTWQ010000269.1, on the reverse strand, counting down.
TTATAATTATTGTCTTTAATAATTACCCATGTATACTAAATTGTACGAAATTTGTTCCTACATTTTAAGTTCACGGCCGCCATATTGGTTTCGCCATTTTGAATTTTAAAGTTTTAGTGGCGGTTTCTTAATCAGCGACCCCGAAAACCCTCTTATATCAAGATTAAAGAAATTATGAACACACCAAAAAATGTTTGTCAAAAAGTTTACAACAATTTCGATTTTTTGTTTATTAACAAATTGTAATATCAAAAAATGTGCAAGTCTACGCTATAGTACAGTAAATAACGCGTATTTTAAAAAAAAAAATTATTGCAATCGGTTGAGAATTGAGCTGTCGAACGATTTTCGGCCACAAAAAGCGACTTTATGCCCACTGTGCGTCGGTGCTACTTCTACGAGCGACTCGGCGGCGATCTCCTCGTCTTCAAATGTCACGACCGGGTCCGCTTCGGTCATGAACACGAAGTCGGTATCAAACTACGCCCCGACGGTTCTCCTCGCGACTGCCCGAGTATGTATTCGCACCGCGGAAAATCGAGCTATTCATATGCGCGCATTATTGGATCAAGAATCCAATTACAGTTTTCTTTCCGAGTCTCTCTGTCAAACCCTGCGTACGAAGCGTCATCGCGCGAACATACGGATTAATTGCTTCGGCAAAAAATTTAGCTGGTATGCTAAAGCATACGTGTCTTTAACGCTCGAGCCGTGCCATGGGGAAGGACCAAAGCTTCCACTAATCGGATACGTTTTTAGCAAATTAACGTCTTATACCGGGTCGAAGACGCGTTCGTTGCACTCGTGGCCACATTTGCGGGACTTAACTCTCGCGGATCTGGATCCGTATGACGCTTTCCTCATTCATTTGTTAATAGGCGCGGATCTCTATGGATCACTCTTAATAAATGATCTCCGACAAGGACCGCTCGGAACTCCGACCGCGCAGCTTACGATTTTTGGCTGAATCGTCTCCGGTCCAACGGGCACTCACAGCGTAAACGGTACGATACCGGCATTAAACTGCGTTGCGGTCGACGATACCGACCGACTCCTACAGCGATTCTGGGAAGTCGAAGAAATCCGCTCGCGACCCACGCTCACGGAAGAAGAAAGGTGCGAAAAATACTTTCGTGAAACGCATTCGCGCGACTCGGATGGTCGGTACACCGTTAGACTTCCATTTAAAACTGAGACTCCGGTCGACATCGGCGAATCATACGAGCGCCTCTCTTTTATACAAGAAATAGGAGAATCGATTTTGCGCCAAGCCAGATCTCGCGAGCGCCTACCACGTCTTTCTACAAGAATACGAATCCCTAAAACATATGAAGCTCGTCCCGGACGAGTCGTTATAAAATTGTCAGGCAGTCTATTTACCGCACCACTTGGTTTGTCGACAATCTAGCACTACCACAAAACTGCGCGTCGTATTTAACACCTCGCATAAGACAAGTAACAGTACGACGCTGAACGACCATTTACTCGTCGGGCGCAAACTTCAACTCGAAATTCCGAATGTCGTCACGCGCTGGAGACGCTTCCCTTATGTTTATTGCGCGAACGCCGCAAAAATGTTCAGACAAATTCGAGTTCATCCAGCTGATTGCGATTATCAGCGCATTCTTTGGAGACCGTACTCAGAAGCTGCAACCGCGTCTACCGATTGCTGACCGTTACGTACGGCTCTGCGTGTGCGCCTTATTTAGCAATACGCACCGTGAGACAGTTGGGTGAGGACGAGGGAGCTTCCTTTCCAAAGGCTGTGCATATTCTGTTCGATGACATTTATGTAGACGACGTATTCTTCGGGGCGGACAGCATGAGTCTTCTACGCGAAAAGCGTGACAAACTAAACTGTCTCATGGCGCGTGGCGGTTTCCACCTGCGTAAGTGGGCCGCTAATTCTGCGGAACTTCTATCAGATATTTCCCCCAAGGAAAACGAAAGAGCGCTCGATCGTCAGTTCAACAAAAGTGATGACTTGAAGGTTCTCGGACTCGTATGGCAGCCTCATAGTGACACATTCCGGTATAAAGTCACGCAGTTCGACCCGCCGGCTCGAACGAAACGCGCCGTTTTATCTCACATCGCCCGATTATTTGACCCTCTCGGCTGAGTGACTCCTGTAGTCATAGTCGCTAAAATTTTTATGCAGGAGTTGTGGATAGAAAAATATGAATGGGATGCGGAGCTCCCTGAGGATATGTTGAAGCGCTGAGATGACTACCGCGCCGGTTTAACACGACTCGAAGAATTAAGCATTCCTCGATGGATTGCGTTATCGGAAGAAGAAAAAGTTAAGATTGAGATTCACGGTTTCGCCGATGCTTCGAGTCAAGCGTATGCCGCGGTTGTGTATCTGCACGTTATCCGGAATTCTGACAAAATCCACGTTAATTTGCTCGCAGCAAAATCAAAGGTCGCGTCAGTAAAAACGATTAGCATCCCGCGCTTAGAATTAAATGCAGTAATATTATTAGTGCGCTTACTGGAGTGGGCACAAAACACTGCACATACAGAATGTTCCGACATACGGGTGGTCGGACTCCACCGTAGTCCTCGGTTGGCTGCGAGAACATCCGTCAAAATGGACGACGTACGTCGCGAATCGTGTCTCCGACGTACAAACCCGCCTACCTTCTGTTCGCTGGAAGCACGTGGCGTCTCGACACAATGCGGATTGCGCGTCATGAGGTTTAACCGCTCTCGAACTGGTGGAGCACCCTTTGTGGTGGTCGGGTCCACAATGGCTGAAAAAGCCTTCGACTGCATGGTCGGACGATTTAAACGAGATCGATCCGGTTGAAATACAAGAGAATATCTTATACGAGTCAAAACACAGCTCGGTTTGTCACGCTCATCCAAAAAACGAATGGGACCTTTCGTCGCGATTCTCTAGCTGGACGCGACTCTTATGCGTCACCGCATACCTTCGTCGTTTCGGGGTAAATCTTAAACTTCGAATCGCTCGGGAACCGATAAAAAAATCGCCGTTAAGGGGGGAAACCCATTCGTCGGGTCAAAAAATGCATGATTTTTAGGAATTTTTTTTCTCGGGTATAATGACTCCAAACGCTTTGAAATTTTTATGACATTGTAACATATAATCGAAGATTACAAAATAATTTTTTCGTGCAAAAATATTGCAATTTAATAAAAAAATGGCGGTCATTTACATCTCGCCTCGCTAATCACTGTGTGCACGATAGCGTCCTTAATTTTTATCTGAAAGCAAAAAACCAAAGTTCCTTTTAAAGCTTAGGATAGTAGCTTCGATATGACATTGAGATATTTCAAAAAAAAATTGCAATTGCATGTTTTTTCACAGTTTATGTACTTTTTTCATAAAAAACAACATTAAAATGTCAAAAAAAACGTTAAAAAAAATTATTTTCAAAAATCAGAAAATGTCATATTCAAGAGAATTTAATTATCTTTAAAATGAGCCGTAATAGAGTCCAATCGGTTCTGTAGAATTTTGTCAATCGTGCACACAAATAAAAAAAACACGTTTCGAGAAAAAAGCGTTTAAAGTTTTCGAAGGTAATACAGGGTGCGGCTCGCCCGGCTCGTCTACAAGCTGTAACTTCGTAAATACTTTAGATATCGACTTGAAATTTTCAGGGGATATTCTTGAATAGTTTAGCAATCGATTAAGACTATTTTCAAAAAATCGATTTTTTGGACCCGACGAATGGGTTTCCCCCCTTAAGCGCCGACAAAATCCGTGAAGCGCGGTTATTTTGTCTCAGAGCGGTTCAATCGATTCATTATTCAGACGAAATCGAAAATTTATCAAAAGGTCTCCCTATAAAAAGATCGAGTTTGTTACGATTTCTCAACCCGTTTCTCGACAAAACCGCATTAATTCGCCTGGGCAGGCGGCTCGCGAATTCGGCTCTAACATACGACGAGAGACATCCAATAATCTTGCCACGACATCGCGTCAGCGATCTTCTCATTGATCGTGCCCACAAAATAACATTGCACGGGGGAACGCAATTAAGACTACGTACTTTGCGCCAACAGTATTGGATAATATCGGCGAGAACTACGGTCAAGGCTCACATTCGGAGCTGCGTAATATGCGTTCGCGAACGAGCCCCCGTACCTCCCCAATTAATGGGAGATTTACCGGAGGAGCGCGTCACTGCATCTACTCCGTTTTTGCATACCGGCGTCGATTACGCTGGTTTGATCTGGATCACGCCTATCGCGGGCCGGGGTTAACGGGCGAGAAAATACTACATCGTCGTGTTCGTTTGCATGGCTGTTCATTTGGAGTACGCGGATAATTATACCACAGTCGGTTTTCTCGCGACCTTTAAACGGTTTGTGAGTCGAAGGGAGCTCCCAGCTCACATGTATAGCGACAACGGGACAAATTTTCACGGCACTGATCGCGAACTCAATCGCTCCGTTCAATCGCTGTTGCGGGATAGAGAGCTCCAAAGTTACTTTGCCAACAATAATATTCACTGGCACTTTGGTCCATCAGATGCCCCACATTTCGGCGAATTGTGGGAGGCGGCTGTAAAAGCCTTCATGTATCACTTTCGTCAAATAGCGAAAGCTTATACGCTCTCGCAAGTAGACACAACTCGGTACACTCATATGTCAAATAGAAGCTAGAAGCATGTCTTAATTCGCGCCCGATTGCTGCGCTATTGGATGACCCACAGGACCTCTCTGCGCTGACCCCGGGTCATTTTTTGATAGGTTGCCCTCTAGTCGCTATCCGAGATCTCCTGCCTCGAAGTTAATGCGAGCCGATTATGTCGCTGGCAGCACGTGCAAGAGCTGCACAAACAAATTTGGCGATCGTGGTCGACCGATTATCTGCATACGTTGCAGCAGCGTCACAAGTGGCAACAAACCACTCCGCCAATCCGAATAAATGAATTAGTTCTCGTTCGCAACGACTGCCTTCCAACAACGAAGTGGGACTTAGCGCGAGTCGAGGCAGTACATCCCGGCTCTGACGGTCTTGTGCGAGTGGTTATGGTACGAACGGCTAAAATAACCTTAAAAAGACCGCTATCCAAAATCTGTCGCTTATCGATTACCGCGGATCCCGATGATAATTGGGCCACGACCGAACCGCTCGACAAACAAGAAGAATGTGCATAATGTAAATAATACTGTAAGATACCGTAATGTACCACTGAAGAAGATAAGTGACCTTGAAACTCCTGAGAAACTTCCAGAAAGTAAAACAGATGATGAATTTGCAACTCCTGATGCTACTCGTGCTGAATCTCGACTGGTCGCCAGCAACGTATTAGAAAAATGCCTATAAGATATAATGACTTTGTCCTTGGTGATTTTAAAAGACACATGGCTTATCACGCAAGTGACCTGCTAGACGATGTACCTAAAAAGGGTATAGCAAGATAAGGGGGGAGCTAGCGGTCCCCAAACAAAATTAATTTGGATTAAGGGCAACTTGAAGATATCATTGAAAACATTATCTGTGGAGAATTCCATACCTCTATCTCGCCCCATTGCCGGAATATCATAAAATACGTATTTCTCACATTTTACTTTTTTTCTCCGCCGCTATTATAGATATCGAGATGAGCTTTGTCTCATATCGTAAATCATTTAAAGGACTATCAAATACGTTTTTCTTTAGAATTTTTCACGCTAAAACTTAACTTGCAGAATTGTTTAAAATATTTAAAAATTTTTTTCGCACGCTCCTTAAGAGGTGAAATCTTGGAAAAAATTTATAATGTATGTTACATAAAAGACTATCTTCCCAATTTTTTTCAGATTTTTTCAAACGGCGCCATATTTAAAAAAATTGGAATTTATTTTTTTTATTGTTTTGTAATAATAAAGTAAAATCAATAAATTGTAACGATGCGCCCTTTTAATGCATCGTCTCCCGGCTAACACCCGCTGGATGCCGCCCGACCGATCACCCGTCGGGCGAAGATAGGGCGCAGTGCGCTTACCTTTTTTAATTACCCGAAAGTTATATCGTGTGCGCAAGCAATTACCAGCTCGCGGCACCGATATCCCTTCGGAGTCCCGACGAACGCCGACGGGAGCCGAGCGCCGCCGAGCGCGAGCGCGCGTAATCCCGCCCCGCTCCGACCACCGCGCGGCTCGCGCGGGGGGAATCGGCCTCACCACCGAAACCGCTCCGAAGGGGTATAAAAGATCGGTGTCGCGGCCAAAAGACGCCTTTTTCTCCGACTCGAGACCAGCATCGGTTCCGCTGCTCCCGAGAAGAGGATACCTATCCACGCTTCCTAGGGCAACTCTCAAACGGGGTACAGCGATCTGTGCCTCGGCCAAGAACTCTTGGTTGTCGCCCGAACTCTCGTGAACTAAGTCCCGGTCGCGACGGCAAAGCGGGGTCGAGAAATCTCGGCCTCGTGACAAGCGAATCTTGTCACCGGAGCTCCGGATTCCCGAACCTAACGGCCGGCCCGCCTGCACCGGACCGACCGTTCCTCGTAAACGCATCCTTGCGCATCTTGTAAATAACGCGTCCGTCTCCGTGTATTATCGCGCCGTATGCATTTGCACCTCCTATAACACCGCGCCGTGCGCACTTGCATATCTTGTAAATGCCGATCCGTGTGCACTTGCACATCTTGTAAATATCGCGTCCGTCTCCGTGTAATATCGCGCCGTGTGCGTTCATACCTCTTATGATACCGCGCCGTGCGCACTTGCGTATCTTGTAAATGCCGTATCGTGTGCACTTGCACATCTTGTAAATATCGCGTCCGTCTCCATGTAATATCGCGCCGTGTGCGTTTATACCTCTAATGATACCGCGCCGTGCGCACTTGCGTATCTTGTAAATGCCGTATTGTGTGCACTTGCACATCTTGTAAATATCGCGTCCGTCTCCGTGTAATATCGCGCTGTGTGCACTCGCACCTCAGGCAATACCACGCCGTGCGCGCTTGCACATCTTGTAAGTTTTCGCGGACCGCGCCCGTCTCAAACTCGCCGCGCACGCGTAACTCAATGTTATACTAACCCGGCGTATCGTCATTGCGCGCGGGCAAGTACTTTTGATGTTTAATAGCGAATAAACGTTTGTGTGTGAATTAAAATCCTGACTACTGTTTCTGGGCCTACCATCGAACCCTGATCTGGCAAGCTAAGTCCGAGTTTGATTCCTTACAAACGGCAGGCCGTTATAAAATATATTGCGTCATATTCGTTAACAGTACGGCGTCATAAGTGGTTTCCCACCTGAAGATTGTCACGTCCGATCGTATATAGAAAGATATATAATTATTGTCAGGTAAAAATACTGACTGACTAACACATATAAATGGCCTATATTCATAGATTAGCAATAGTAATACAACCCGGCAAAAAGTGCCTTGATATTTTCTACAACAACTGCGTTTTGATATTCGTTAACAGCACGGCGTCATAAATGGCTTCCCACCTGAAGATTGTCACGACAAACTCGGACGTGACAATATTCAGGTGGGAAACCATTTATGACGCCGTGCTGTTAACGAATATGACGCAATATACAGGGTGTTTCAGGGCCTCTGCACCAAACTGAGGAACGATAGGTCTTGCAGAATGGATCATTTTTTGTCAAGCAACCCATGTCCTCTGACGCGTCGTTTAGGAGCTACGCGACCGCAAAGACAGGTCTTAGGTGTCATGTATTACAATTATAAGATAAATTCTATTTATTTATTTTTTCAAGTACAATTGCAGACAGTTTACGGAATATTAAATTAGAATAATCGCCATAACGGTCCAAGCTTGGATCTTAATAGCATAATATTATTTTATTGTGTAATACACATATTATCCCCTCCTTCCCTTTAGTTAAATCAATTTTTACCTCCAACTCTTGAAAACTGCGCCGACTAGATTTGTCAGACTTAAAAACACAGCCCCTGTTGGAAAAGTTGGAATTGGGACGACGCCTGCACGGAGAGCGGGAGGTTCCAGGTTTAAACCCTGGCTGGGGTAATATTTTTCGCAATAGTTTCTTTAACATCATAAGTTGAATCGTTTTGCTATTCCAACAGGGGCTGTGTTTTTAAATCTGACAAATCTAGTCGGCGCACAGTTTTCAAGAGTTGGATATAAAAATTGATTTAACTAAAGAGAAGGAGGGGATAATATGTGTATCACACAATAAAATAATATTATGCTGCATCGAATAACTTTAGTCTTTAATATAGTTTACGGAATATGTTTAAAATGTCTACCTTGAACCTGATTGCATTCTGCGTTACAGTTGGCCTCTTGTTGCTATCTTTGTTGTTGCATTGTATTGCATTCTGTAGCGCAGAATGCAATCAGGTTCAGGATAAACACTTTGAACATCTTCTGTAAACTGTCTGCGTGTACTTGAAAAAATAAATAAATAAATTCATCTTATAATTGTAATACATGCCATCTAATAAGACCTGTCTGTGCGGTCGCGTAGCGCCTAAACAACGCGTCAGAGAACATGGGTTGCTTAACAAAAAATGATCCTTTTTGCGAGACCTATCGTTCCTCAGAGTTTGGTACAGAGGTCCTGAAACACCTTGTATTTATTGATTTTACTTTATTATTACAAAACGATAAAAAAAAATAAATTCCAATTTTTTAAAATATGGCGCCGTTTAAAAAAATCTGAAAAAAATTGGGAAGATAGTCTTTTATGTAACATACATTATAAATTTTTTCCAAGATTTCACCTCTTAAGGAGCGTGCGAAAAAAACTCTTAAATATTTTAAACAATTCTGCAAGTCGAGTTTTAGCGTGAAAAATTTTAAAGAAAAACGTATTTGCTAGTGCTTTAAATGATTTATTATATGAGACAAAGCTCATCCCGATATCTATAATAGCGGCGGAGAAAAAAAATAAAATATGAGAAATACATATTTTATGATATTCCGACAATGAGGCGAGATAGAGATATGGAATTCTCCAAAGATAATGTTTTCAATGATACCTTCAAGTTGCCCCTAATCCAAATTAATTCTGTTTGGGGGCCGCTAGCTCCTCCCTTATCCTGCTATACCCTTTTAAGGATGTCACTGGTAGACTTGACGAAGCAGAGTGGCGCGCAGCAATTCAAGAGAAACTGGATTTACTGGTTGAAAATGGCACCAGGTCTATTGTTAAGAAGCTTAATAACACCAAGTTAATCGGCTCTCGTTAGATTTTTAAACTAAATATTTCCGGTGAAAGAAAACCTAAGGCACGACTTGTAGCTAAAGGCAACATGCAAAAGGCTGGTATTAATTATTTTTAAACGTATTTCCCGGTAGCCCGATTGTGCACAATCCGACGGTTATTTGCTGTTGGCATACAACACGGGTTTGAGTTCTGTCCTTTGGATGTAAAAACAGCTTTTCTACACGGACAATCGGACATCTAGAAGAAACTGTTTATCTGAAGCCACCTGACGGAGTACCGGTACCTGATGGTTATGTTCTAAAATTGATTAAGTCATTGTATGGCCTGAAGCAAAGTCCCAAGTGCTGGAACGATCGGTTTCATGAATTCATCTTGACCCTGGGTTTTGTACGTTCCGAATCTGATTATTGTCTCTACGTGTTGGTGAATGGCTCTACAATCATCTATCTTGTACTATAGTATATGTAGATAACATGCTCCTATGTGGCAACAACTCACACGCCATAAACTTAGTCAAACGGAGATTATCAGATGAATTCCGGATGAAGAACCTCGGAGTGGTGAAGACGTTTATGGGAATGACGGTAACTATCAACAACGAGAAGGGCGTACTAACCATTGACCATTCCGAATATTTGCTACGAATACTGGAACGGTTTAGCATAAAGGAGTGTAATCCCGTGAGTACCCCAATGGAAATAAACTGTAAACTGAGGCGAAATGACGACGCTGATGTTACTGAACTCCCATACAAGAAATTACTTGGAAGCCTCATGTATTTGATGTTAGGTACCAGACCTTGCAGCCGGAGGCAGCATCGGCGATGCAGTCTGCGGAAGCGGCGGCCGACGGAGAACACTGCCGGCCAAACCTGAGCGATCTGGCGCAGCCCCGGGCCGAGCTCCGCATTATAGGGAACGAGAAACTCGCCGGGACGAGACATACCGTCCACACGCAAATCCCCGAGGGCAAGTAAGCTCGAGTTTTGTTTGTTCCTCCACGACGAGCAGCGTGCTCAATTTCATAAGCGATAAATGCATTTTATTTTCCTTTATTTTACACGCTGCGTCAATTAGTTATGTTTTGTTTCCAAGCGCAATGAGCGTAGCATGAAATTATTTGTTTAGAGATAAAACGCGCGGCACGATAAGCCGGCATTCATATTTCTTTATTTCATGTGCGTCGAGACACGCCAAAACTGATAAGACTGAGCGATAGTCGATGCAACTAGTTATATTTCTTTTGCTTTAAACGTCGATCGCGGCTGCGTAAGATTCCGTGAGTCTTCCGTCGCCCGGTATAGTAGATAATGTTTATTTTGTACGATTCACTGCGATGAAGAATAATGTTCATTCTGATTTTCCCCAAAGACTCGGTTCAATTAAAATGTAAGAGGGGAAAACTTGCGATTCAGTGTTATCGGATGATAGCGTAAGCTGATGTGTGTTGGAGCGAAGAGTTCTATAAAAGAAGCCGTGTGCACGAAAATCGCGTCACGAGAGCCTTCATCGAAAAGTCATGTAGCGATATCACTAATTAGTAACGGCAAAAGCCAAGAAATTGATTCCCGTCAACAACGGATTTCCGTGCACCGGGAGTCGAACACAATCGTCTTCTTCAGGAGGAGACGAGATAAACTGTGATACTAGATTACGGTAAACGCGCCTAACGCGTTCCCGTCAAAGACTGCTTAGCGTGCACACACGTCTTCTCCTGGAGCAAGCGCTAGTAATAAGTTTACTAGGTGCCAGCGGGCACAATATTCGCGTTCCCGCCAAAGTCCAACGACCGTGCAGCAAAAACCCTGCACGAACCTCTTCCCCGGGAAAAACCTAACGCGACAAGCACACCAAGTTCCCAGAGGCACGCCACACCGAGTACCGTCATCGTACGAGTCCCGTGCAGCGATACTCCTGCACCGACGTCTTCCCCTGGAACACTTTGTGCAGACCGCCGTACCAGGTAGCGACGAGCGCCAGACAGAAAGTGCCGTCAGCGTGCGTACCTGGGATAACAGATTCCCACCTAGAGCATCGTTCCCTGGGAAATTACATAGCATAGCATTGTATTCTGAGCCGAATGTTCTCGAAACGTATCGACGAGCAACCTCTTGTAAACAACATACGCCGTAGAAAGCGATCGAACATTCCTGCGTGTTTGATTGGTCTTATTTATTTGAGACGCAGCTGCGAGCACTTGATCATCACGTGATCACGTGTGCGCAAACAAGAGTGCGGCACCATCCGCAAGAGGGGATGTGCGCCGTCACGAGCGAGCGTTCTTGGTCAGTCCGCCGGGAGAAGTCAGAGAGACAACACGTTTTGACACTTACAATTAGCGAATTCGCGAACGTTCTCGAACCCTTCGATACAACCGGGGAGACCCGCGTACGGGGCGATATCCGGAATATTGCAAGCAAAGCGAAAGATCGTGATACTTCGAAATTATTTGAGATTCGACATCCGCGTACGAAACCAAGGACAGTCTACCGCGAGAATTTAATCGTGATTCTCGATACGACCGGAGATACCCGAGTGCGGACCGATAACCGAATGTATTCGAAATAAGTCGATTTTGTGCGCGATACGCGTTCTGTGATAAGCGATCACGATGTTGCACATACCGTGACGAAACATCATCGTGAATCAAACTGTATTGACAATTTATTCAAATATTACGAATAAATACATTGTTATCTAAAAAGATATCCTGAGTGTTGAAATTCATTCCACGATATCCTGTGACCTTTCCCGAGTCATTCCAAGCGGGAGATACTTCGACGATCGATAATCCTGCGAACATATAGCGCGAATAAAAACATATCGCTTACGCTATAAGCAGACTATACTACACTTACCTGAAATTCTTCGGCGATCCCGTGGGGCATCCGAGGCGATCGAGGTCCAGCATCGTTGGTAGAAGCGGCTTCCACGAAGGAGATCCAGCGACGACGAGAGAGCGGCCAACAGTCCGGAACACCCGAAACATATAAAAAGGGGAATTAGTCGACAGATACGGTTAGTAGTATACTTACCTTTCTCGATTTCACGAGTAAAATCGAGTGGCGACCGTGCTTAACGAATCTTTGATATATTAATGAATTAGTCGTACCTAGCGTGACCTTGCGACCGGTGGTTGCATCGGCGACGAAGGTGACATCCATACCGGCCGAGGACAACCAAGGCGAGGCAGATTCGACCAGCGCGGCAGCTGCCCCGGCGAAGCCGAGAATCGTGGGCGACGAGATGCTGCTCCATACTAAAGTCAGCGTCCAGCCACGGGAGAAGCTTGAGTAAGCTTGCCAATGTCGTCGCTTACAGTGTGTGTAGATGCGAGATATTTGGATAAATTAAGGTCCCCTTTTTGTTTTTTTTGTTCGCGCAAGTTTAAGTTTTATTTTGAGTTCACACACACGCCAAAAATGTATAAGATTTCTTTTATTTTCTTGTTTTGCGATAAGCGTAGCGGCACGAGAGCCGAGATGAATATTAATATAGTTGTATAGGTTAAGCTTCGTGCGTATCCGTATCGGGTATATGTGAGAAGACTGCGCGACACTTAGTCGCGACCTAAAGAAAGGTCTCTTGTATTGTTTTTTTTTTTTTTTTTTTTAGATTCGCTAAGCGAGGCGATATGTAACACATAAAGTTACGTTTGTTTAAATTATTTTGAGTTTGTTTATTTCGAGTAGGTTTGTAGATTCAACATTATGATATAAAGGGGAAAACCCCGTGATTCAGCGTTATTGCGCGATAGCGTAATTAGTAAAATGTGTCAGAGCATGTAGAAATAAGATAGACACGTTGTGCATGAAAATCGCGTCACAGAGAGTTCTCGCAAGAGATAACGCCGTGATACGATTGTTTGGCCTTGATAAAGACTGAAAATGTGATTTTCGCCCTTAACGGATCCTAGTGCACCAGGAGTCGTGCACGAACGTCATCTACAGGAAAAGACTATATAGAGAGCCATAATAGGTCGCGAGAAACACGCCTCACGTGTTCTCGCCAATGTCTGATGAGCGTGCAGCAAAAGCTCTGCACGGACCTCTTCTCCTGGAGAAGGCGATTCCGTAGCGTTAGTTGAGTGTCAGCGGACACTATAATCGCGGTCCCGATAAAGTCCGACGCCTGTGCGGAGAAAACACTGCACAGACATCATCCGTAAGAACGAACAGTGGTAACGCGTTCTTGGGACGTCGAGTAAGACGAAAATAACGCTCCAGTAAAAGTCCGATCGCTGTGCAACAAAATCTCTGCACAGATCTCGTACAACTGAATGATTATTGGCAATGGTCTACTGAGGTGCCAAATGGCACAAATATCGAGTTTCGCCATAGTCCGACCTGGGTGCAGCGAATACCCTGAACGTCTTCCCCTGGAGCAACCAAGTACGATGAGCCTACTTAGGTCCCCGGAACTACGATACACCAAGTCCCGCCATCCTGCGAACTCTGTGCAACGAAATCGCTGCACAGACTACGTGCGAGTATAAAACCGATATTGATGCGTTTACGAGATCCCAACGAGCATGAATATCGCGCTGCTGTACTAATCCGATCGTTGTGCAGAAAAACCGTGCACAAAGATACGATATTGAAATAAATGTTAGAAACGGCTTTACGAAGTACCAAATAGCATCGATATCGCGGTTCCGTCCGAATCCGACGATAGTGCCGCGAAACTCCTGCACGAAAATTTGCGCCGGGAGAACGATATATAATAAATAGCAATACTCGCGAATATAAATCGCGAGCGATGTCCGTAGCTTACATACGAAGATCCGTCCAAAAATGTGAGTCTCCGAAAAATGTATAATATCATGATTAAATCTTATATCGGTTGCTCTCGAGATGTATCTACAAGTAATTTCCGGTAAGCATAGGAACACGGTAGAAAGTTCTGGAACATTCCTGCGTGTTTGTTAGACTTGTTTGTTTCATGCGTAGTTGCGAACAGGCGATGATCACGTGATCACTGATGCAATAACAAGAGTGGGGGTACCACCCAAGTGGGGATACGCCCAGCAGCGAGCGAGCGTTCGAGGAATCTGTCGGGAGAGCGCGAGCTGTCAACACGTCTCTATACCACCGGTGACGGAGAGTTAAGCCGATTACACGTCTCTCGATACAACCGACATGTCCCGCGTACGGAGCGATTAGAGTCCTAGATTATCAGAGAAGCGCAATCCTTACCCCCACCTAGAGTTCTACACCCCCACCATGGTTCCCATAGACCCCGCAGCTGATCGCTTGTGAAAAAACTAACCTCTGAAGCGTCGTCTACAATACGCGGAGTAAGAAGCCAGAGTAGGCGTAAGAAGTGAGAAATAAGTGTAAAATAAAGCTAAAATAAAGGCGTAAGCAAAATAAATTATTATTATTTCTTAGTCCAACTTCAGCTCTTACGCTTACAAGCGTATTGAAGTAAGAGTAAGAAATAAGAATGATTTATTTCGCTGACGCCTACTCTAGTACTTTTGCTTATATCTTATTGAAATGATGAAGTAAGTAATGTTATTATCATAATGTGACATTTGTTTTGTTCATTGTCTAGGAACCAGTTCATTAAATGAAAATGGAAGAACAATGTAACGAGACTGATACTACTTCTGTTCAAGTATCAAATGAATATTCTGCAAAGGCCAGTATTAATAGGCGCTTTCGGAAAACAAAGCGATCAGTGAGCGGTCAGTGAATATTGGCCTTTACTATTAGATCTTTAAATTTAGATCAATTACATTGACCAGTTACTCAGCTGTTGCGCAACCGTTGTTTCCTAAACGTACCCAATGTCATGTGCTTACAATTGTATAAAATGTCAACCAAAATTTTCATTTGTAACGTATGTTATAGATTTGTGCTATTGAAGAGACACATTCAATCCCTTTTCTACTGGTTTCCAAAACAGAATGTTATACAATTGAGGAACTGAAATTGCAATGTAGCAAAGCATCACAAGTTATTCAAAACTTGAGAGTTGAACGTAACTTAGGCCTGCAGCAGTTATGTAAGATGTTCAGTGAGATTGCCAAAATGGAGAAGGCATTGCGCAAGTTACAGTCTACTGCTACTACATGGAGTTCCAAGGCCAAGAAGTGTAAAACAAGGAAATAGACCTAAACACTTGTGTTCATTGTGTCACATCATTATTTGTAATATTTTTCTGATTACGAGTTTTATAATCATGTTTACAAAACAGACAATAATCGTTACATACAAATCATGCGAATAAGACAAGAATCCAAAAATTCGATGACGTCCACATTTTGCAAAAAAAAGCCAGGATCTTTGTTATATATCATGTGAATGTTATGCCACATATGCAGAAACAGGCATTGTGCGAATGAATAACTCAGTTGAGCATTTTGTAAGATCCTTTATTGTGATAAATTCATATTTTGCACGACTAAAGCAACATAGTTTTTTTGACAAAAAAACTGTTACATTTGTTGTACCTCATACTGTCTTTAAAATAAATGGCAATCATACATAATGTGTTTACTATATTTTATTCAAGCCTTGTCATAACATAAATACATAACATATATATTCGTACAAAATTGTAGTAATACTGAACTTCGAACTTATAAGAAAAAATAAAATTGTACGATATAAATACAATTACGTACAACCAGTAAATGTAAAAAAAAAAGTATTTTTTTCATCATGAGAAGTAGAGAGTCTAAACTAACTTATAATTATATCAGTCAAACGCCTTATGAGCATATTGCATTGAATATCTTCAACATTTGAATACATTTTATGAAAACTATAAAGTGAAATTAACAAAAACTGTTAATACCTAAATCTAAAGATCTTATACAAAACAATTGCACATATTAACATATTTGCAACATATAACATTCTTTGGAAATCAATGCTGTTACTGTTCAATAAAAAAAAATTCTTTAATTTTGCAAAAAAAATTACTTTTTCAACAAACTATGTTGATTGGAGATCGACTATGTTCTTGTAAATTGCACTATTGTGCTTTCTTTCATTAGACTATAGCATGCATAGCCATAGTCTTGCTATTGTATAGGTTTTTTTTTCTTGGAAATACTGTTCCTTTTCTTTCAAACAATACATTTTTAATCTCATTGTAAAAAATCTAGTCAGGATTTTGTGACCGATGTTATGGCAGGATGGAATATTTGTTCCATCCCACACGTATTGCAGTTTCTCAACCATAAAGTTTATGATGTTTATATGAGTTACTGTTTTTAGAGTGTCTCTAAGTTGTCGAAACGTTATTTCTGCTTTCGTAATAGCTTTGAAACAATTAGACACTTTATATAATTTACCATCCTTATAATCATGTAAATCAATAACAAATCCATATGGATGATTATTGGGACTTTGCCATAATACAGCATTAAAACATACATCACAAGTATTGCACACTTTCTTAATGCTACGTATCACAGCTCCAGCAATATCATATATGATTGGCCATTACCATTTATCTAATAAGTTTAAATGAACATCTGTCAGTTCTGGTACATGAATAGCTAAAGCTTCCATGAATGTTTCAACTTCCTTTTCTTGGCATTTTTCAGTTGCCAATTGTTTCGACACGTCTAAGAAATTTATATTAATACTTTCGAGCTCATCCACTGAAATGTCAGTGTCATAACTGGTTACTTTGTGTCATAGTAATGAGTTTCAAATTTTGCTTCACTTACAAAGCATTCGGGGTAGGCAATTTAAAACGGAGCAGCGAAAATAAATTTTCTAAGCAATCCTGTGTGAAGCGGCCAGTCAGAACAAAGGCAATGCTGTATGTCAGAGCCGGGACTAGACATTACGAGACACGGAGACGGAGACGTGATACAGAAACAGAGACGGAGACACAGAGACAGAGACGTGATGATAAATTTGTAGGTTATAAGCACGGCACGGTCGTGTGGTTACAAGAGACTAGCTACTGCGGTGTTGCCAAATGTATCTGTACGTCAATTGCAGACGACAAAATCGAGTCCAACCGCACTACTATTGTGATATTCTTTTAATTGGTAAATAATTAAATACGATTAAATCATGCATGTAAAATCATATTTTATATTATTATAATTATTGGGATGTTGCAATATGTTTGTCTTCAATTACCTCATGACGGACTGTTACTTGACTAGGTGCTGCGAAAGGACTACCTTAACCGAACCGACACATCTATCGTTTCTTATAAGGATTTCCCGACAGACAACTTATCATCTTCTGTACAGCAGCTAATCGGTTCGTTTTCTATCGTATATCAATGATATAAATTGAATCGTTTGAAAGCCAAGTATCCCAGAATCTCAAGCCAGAATCCAAAGTATTTTGTAACGTAAGTTTCTAATAGAATATAGTAAATAAACTCCTTACAGAAAAGTATTACTGGTTGGTCAGTAATTTATTACTGAGTCTAGTGATTTTTTATTGGCGATTAGTATTTTATTCTTGTATTTAGTCAGTAGTTTAACTACTGGCAAATGAGTAATATCTAGTAGTATTAGTAGTTCTTCCAGGATTCGAAGTACTGATACAAGTACTTCAATATTTGCTTATAAAGTAAAAAAGTACTGAAGTATTAGAGATTCTAGTAGTTGAGCTTAGACGTGAAGTACTGATAGAATGAGTAACCCTCATAGAAAAGTATTACTGAAGTACTCAGTAATAAATTACTGAGTCTAGTACTTTTTACTGGCGATTAGTATTTTATTCTTGTATTTCAGTAGTTGAACTACTGGCAAATGAGTAATGTGTAGTAGTATTAGTAGTTCTTCCGGGATCCGAAGTACTGATACAAGTACTTCAGTATTTGCTTATATAGTAAAAAAGTACTGAAGTATTAGAGATTCTAGTAGTTGAGCTTAGACGTGAAGTACTGATAGAATGAGTAAGTAGTTTTCCTATAGTAATTCATTACTTGGTCTAGTACTTAAGTACTGGTATAGATGAGATTCAACACTGGGGCGGCAAACGCCTGAAGTACTGAATTCATATAATTCATTGTCCTTAAGGATCGACAGGAGTCATTTATTACTAGAATCGTAAAATCCTTATTATGGCATAAATTATTCACTTAAAATAATGATTTAAAAAAACATTTATTTAACATTTATTCAACATGAATTTATTATTTGTGTTATATTGATTAATTATATTTTCAATAATAGTTTTAAAAAACATTTATTTAACATTTATTCAACATTAATTTAATATTTATTTTATATTAATTATTCATTTGCAATAATAATTAAAAAAAAAATGTATTTAACATTTATTAAACATTATTTGATATTTATTTTACATAAATTTTTATTTAAAATAATGATTTTAAAAAACATTTATTTAACATTTATTTGGCAATAATATAATATTTATGTAATATTGATTATTTATTTGTAATAATAATTTGAAAAAACATTTATTTAACATTTATTTGACATTAATTTAATATTTATTTTATATTAATTATTCGTTTGCAATAATAATTTTAAAAAACATGTATTTAACATTTATTACACATTATTTGATATTTATTTTACATAAATTATTTATTTACAATAATAATTTTAAAAAACATTTATTCAACATTTATTCGGCAATAATATAATATTTATGTAATTTTGATTATTTATTTGTAATAATAATTTGAAAAAACATTTATTTAACATTTATTTGACATTAATTTAATATTTATTTTATATTAATTATTTATTTGCAATAATGATTTAAAGAAAACGTATATTTAACATTTATTTGACATTAATTTAATATTTATTTTACAATAATTATTTATTTACTATAATAATTTTAAAAAACATTTATTTAATATTAATATTTACTTAAAATATTATTTAACAATAACTATTTAATTATAAGAAATCATCATTTTTCTGTTATTGTTTTGCTCTATAAATTATGTGGCGGTAGGGGCCTACGGTTATGACATGTAGACAATATATAACACTTACATTAAATTAAGAAGTAGTCTACCACGTAAGACAGTTGGCTCACGATCCAGAGGTCCCGAGTTCGAATCCCACTAAGGTAAGTGTGTTTTTTAAGACATTTAATCAGTTACAAATACTTATTTTCAGATGGAATCATCATAGGCTGCATCTTAAAAAACAAATTTAGTTAAAAAATAGTAATAAAATTTCGAAATAAATATAATTTTTTTTTATTTTGGGTGAATGTCGGAAATAGGTATGTGTCTGCCGTAGCTAAATAAGTGTCTGCCGTAGCTAAATTTTTGTGACCCTTACCTAACTTACGACTAAAATTTAGCTACCGCACACAAATTCTTGCTGCCGTAGCTATAATCTTTTTTTTCCGTGTAGTTCTGAGTAATAAATTATACTCCCAGTAATCCAGTACTGCCCAGTATTTCTGAAGTACTGGCCAAAATAATACTGCCAGTATTTACAGTAATTTATTACTGAGTACTTCAGTAATACTTTTCTATGAGGGAAGTAGTTTTCCTAGTAATTCATTACTTGGTCTAGTACTTAAGTACTGGTATAGATGAGATTCAACACTGGGGCGGCAAACGCCTGAAGTACTGAATTCATATAATTCATTTAAGGATCGACAGGAGTCATTTATTACTAGAATCGTAAAATCCGTATTATGGCATAAATTATTCACTTACAATAATGATTTAAAAAAACATTTATTTAACATTTATTTAACATTAATTTAATATTTGTGTTATATTGATTAATTATTTGCAATAATGATTTTAAAAAACATTTATTTAACATTTATTCAACATTAATTTAATATTTATTTTATATTAATTATTCATTTGCAATAATAATTAGAAAAAACATGTATTTAACATTTATTAAACATTATTTGATATTTATTTTACATAAATTATTCAAACACGATGAAAAATACATTTACTTCGCCAGCGTATAAGAAATTTAATTTGATAAATTATTCATTTACAATAATAATTTTAAAAAACATTTATTTAACATTTATTCGGCAATAATATAATATTTATGTAATATTGATTATTCATTTGTAACAATAATTTGAAAAAACATTTATTTAACATTTATTTGACATTAATTTAATATTTATTTTATATTAATTATTTATTTGCAATAATGATTTAAAGAAAACGTATATTTAACATTTATTCGACATTAATTTAATATTTATTTTACAATAATTATTTATTTACTATAATAATTTTAAAAAAACATTTATTTAATATTAATATTTACTTAAAATATTATTTAACAATAACTATTTAATTATAAGAAATTATCATTTTTCTGTTATCTCGTTTTGCTCTATAAATTATGTGGCGGTAGGGGCCTATTGCACAATAATTTACAAGTTAATAATATTAGTGAAAGAGCTTTGTTTTTCACTAATATTATTAATTGGAAATTATTGTGCAATAGGCCCTTGCTGTCCGCTATGAACATACGACGGAGACCGTGCGGCGCGGCACGACAGCGCGGGCTTGCGCGCCGGGAATAGTACGGCTCGCGCTCAATATGCGGCGCATCGCCGAGCCCGTAACCCGTATTCAAGATTCAACATCGATCCCTATATATAGATAGACGTCTTCGCGAGGTTCTTCAGCGTTTGCAGGATCGCCAGTCAGAGCGTGCTCACTCTCCGGGCCTCTGATAAGTGATGTAACCTTTTGAGGAGTATGCTTTCTTGCGGCCTCCGTTCATACCTGCATTAAAACCGATTATAAATAATATCATGTTCTGTAAAGTTTCATGACTATTTAATATGTATCCTGTAATTAAGTACTTTTCACAGCAAGCAGTTTCAGTAATTTTTCACCAGTACTCAATATCCAGTAATTCAAAACTAAGCATCAGTAGTTCTGTGTAATAAATTACTCCCAGTAATCCAGTACTGCCCAGTATTTCTGAAGTACCGGCCAAAATATTACTGCCAGTATTTACAATAATTTATTACTGAGTACTTTTAGTGCTTTTTTTCTGTAAGGGACGATTCACTAACCATATTAAAAACGATAGAAACTGATGTGCAGCTAATAAGACATTTACGATAAGATTCAAAGTATTTTGTAACGTGAGTTTCTGATAGAGTACCGTAAATAAACGATTTACTAACCATATTAAAAACGATAAAAACTGATGTATAGCTGATAAGACATTTACGATAGGATCCCAAGTATTTTGTAACGTGAGTTTCTGATAGAGTACCGTAAATAAACGATTCACTAACCATATTAAAAACGATAAAAACTGATGTATAGCTGATAAGACATTTACGATAGGATCCCAAGTATTTTGTAACGTGAATTTCTGATAGAGTACCGTAAATAAACGATTCACTAACCGTATTAAAAACGATAAGAAATTTTTTATCGTTTTCTATCGGAGATGGTTACAAACGTTTCTCTCGCGAGGATGGGACTGCCACTTCGATAGACTTCTCTGCAAGACCTCACCTCGGTATTAAAGGGTTAAATGCATTTGGTATCTCGCCATGTGAAAACGTGACGCACACACGTCTTGCCGATTTTCAAGTTATCTCCGAGAGCGAATCTGCGAATACGTGCAGGTTTTCTCTCGGCCGAGGGCGAATCTCCGACGATGTGCAGCAGCGATCAGCTGAAACATACGCATTTCATTAGTCGATTAAGTTCAAAATATACAAGGTGACAGTGAACAAATAAGTGATGTATTATTATATATATCTGTACATACTTACTATATTATGCTCGAAGTCCTATGCCGTTATCTCCGAGGGCGAATCTGCGAACACGTGCAGACGTCGTTTCCTCCTTGTGCCCGTGATACCCCGCGATTGCAATCACCCACCGACACTCAAATCAATATGGCAGGCACAATGACATTTCACTTTCACTTTTCGTGTCTCCGAGTCTCCGACGCCGACCATGCCCGATCGACTGTCTTCGGCACCTTCGGCTTGCTTCGGCTCACGATATGCGCGCGCATTACCCCCGATCCTGCCTGGCCATAGACTTATATAGATAGACCGGCCCCTGCCGTAAGAGCACGCGTCAGAAAACCTACGGTGCAGACATAGCTGTGGATCTAATCCTCTCTCTTTCTTCTGATCGCTTGGTGGGGATAGACGACTAGACTAGTGGGGACTAGTAGGGAATAGGGAATAGGGATGGGTAAAACGCACACATTGCTCATCAGTAGATGAAAGGCAGTTGGAGGGAAAGGTGTATTGACGTGCATACAGAAATTCAGCTGATGCGATAATTCAAGTAAGAGGAAATAATGCCATGCTGTATCTGTAATAAAGAACTTGGTGCGGAGGAAGATGTGACTTTTCATCGGTAAATATTCAATGTATATTATATTACATTATAGAATAAAGTTAACCAAAAAAAGAACTGTTTTTCATACGTCTCCTCCGTGAGATTTGCTAGTAAAAATATTTATTCAAAACATTTTCTGTACATGCAAAAAAATATTTGGAAATTGTCGTTATTTATTATATAAAAAGAGTAGTAAAATGTCAAAATGTCTTAAAAGATTTGAAGGTTATAATAACGATAAACCTTGTTATGTGAAAAAAATTGTAAACTTATTTTAAACAATACAATTACAGATTCTGCTTTACGTAAAATGAAATGTACTGTACTGTGTCTAAAAATGCCTTTTCCAACATATACATGCGTTAGAATGGATTGTACGCGTAAATATTGCATTTTGTTAGAAAAGTAAAGTTGAATATTGCGTGTGTGTCCACATGTATGTGTGTGTGATAAAAAATATTAATTTGACACACATTATTTTTATTTTTTGTTCTAGTATACCAAAAAGAGAGGATGTAAGATTAAAATGGTTTGATGCTATTGGGACAGAAGTCTCCAAAAATAGAAGAGTATGTAGCAAACATTTTCATGAACATTGCATCTTTTATACCTGCATGAAAAATGGAAGCATAAAAAGATGTTTGCGTCCAAGAGCTATTCCTACATTGCATCTTACGAAAGAAATGTTAATGTAAATTATAAATATTTTAACAAAGTATTGTTTATAGTTAAATTATACTGATTTTCATAAATATGCAGCGAATAATGTTATCTCATAATTTTTAGACATGAAAGTACTATTACCATAAATAACAATCTGGATTCTGAAATTCCAATTAATAAAAATCTGAATTCTGAAAATGTGGTTGATAAAAATTTAAATTCTGAAAATCTGATTGCACATGAGTAAGTATTCCATTCTTGTTAAATTAAATTATCAGTTTACCTAACAAGAATTAACAAAAACGTGTTTTGATTGAACAAACAGAGATAGTGTAGAAGTCAGGCAAGTACGTATGGACAGTAAGGATTACGAACAAGATTCCTTTAACCTTGAACATACAACATGTGAAACATAAGAAACTGAAAATATTAAAAAAGTAGTCAATACAGCAATAAGAAGGTATGGTTAATATTAAAGGACGTGATAACATCTTTCGGTTATATTTTATTAATAATAATTGTGTTCTATGTGTATAGAAAAAGTGAAAGTGTAGAAGTCAACCAAAAACGCCGTTGTCTTACAAATAGATATGTTAGTGATTTGTGTCGTGATGATTTTACATCTGATCATAATTGGAAATTATTTAGAAAGTATTATGAAAAAACATCACAAAAGTTACAAGTTTTTCAAGCAAGAGATAGACGTAAAAGTAAAAGAATTAAAACTTTAAAGGATACAATAGTTCATTTGAAAAATAACGGATTGATTTCTAGCGAGGTTGCTACTGTTATGGATGTAAGTAAAATATGATGTTTTTAGGCTCCAGACACGGGCCCGTATTTATAGCTGTGGGTGGTTGTCGTCAATCGCAACGTGGTCAAACGGAATGCTCCTGTCTCTTTTAAATATAATTAAATAGAGTAATAAAATAGAATAGAATACAAGTGTAAAAGAGTAATATAGTAAAATAGCTTTAATAATATAATAATTAAGTTGATTGTCGTCCTGCGAAAACAAGGTCTACTTGGACTTTATATCTCTTGTACCTCGTTTATCCTTTTTTTCCCTTTTATAACAATGCATTAGTATTAGTACGTTTTAAGGGAAAAACAATTTACAAATATAATAAGAAATCAGAAATAGTGCTATATATATTTTTATTTGAAAAAAACGTAAAAATAAAACTCTATTATGAGTCCGGATCGTCCTAATTGATCAGCTGTACGCAGACCCATAAAGTGATTTACCGCTTGAGAATTAAAACATCCATGATATTTATTTATAGTCAATTATTTATAGTCAATTATATTTTGAGATTATCTTTAGACGTTTAAGATGCTGTAAGCAAAGTACAAAACCATATTAACATTAGGGCTATTACTTATATCTTATATACGGTATAATAACATATATACCAATAATATACTTATTATACTTATTAAACTAATTTTGAAATATAAACGGACTATAAATATCAGTCAATGATAGCCAAAGTTTTTTTTTCTCTTATCAGCTCTTTCATCTAATTATTATACAATATATATACAGGGTTTACCAAAAGTATGGAAACCCCTAAATATTTCGAAAACTACGTATTTTAGAAAAAAATGTTTTAGACAAAAGTTGTAGGGTTTCAAGTAACGCATTAAATAGTAATATTAGTGGGACTGCAAATAACTTTGTTAATGCCAGGTAAAAATAACTTTAAAATTTTTAAATGGAAATCCCTATTTTTAATTGCATATTCTTATAGCTTACCTCGAGAGCTTTTTAAAACACTATAATAAAGTATTTTTTTATTAACTATTTTTCAAGTTATGGAGCTTAAAAGCTACGATACTGCCGGCATCAGCGTTACCCAAGATGTACCGCGTGGAGATTGCACGGTCGGATTTACACTAGCAGAGTTGTAAATAACAATACTTTTGTGATTGAAGTTCTTAATTACTAATTATATTAAATAATTTTAATTTAAATTGAGTTTAAGTACAAATGTTTTTTGGAATTGTAATTAAAGTCGTTCAATTACAAATAGGTACATTTTGAAATTGTAATTAAACTCGAATTTTATTACAATTAAAAAAGTTATGGCCAATCCTTTCCCCTCATTTTGGTTCCTCCTTGGGTCTTTCTATCCTATGGGGAAAGAGGGAGTGGGAGAGGGTCAGCGCGAGGGGAGGGAGAGGGAAAAGGCGATTGGAAAAAACACTGAACATCTTGGCGCTTGTATTTTATACCCTCTCGGAGTGTCGATCCAGTGGGAGAGGGTCAGCGCGAGGGTGGGGGAGGGAGAGGGCGATTAGGCCATTGGAGGATCCCATTGGACTCTTTTTAAGGGGGTCATCTCCAATGACCCAATCGTTTTTTCCCTCTCCCTCCCCTCGCGCTGACCCTCTCCCACTCCCTCTTTCCCCATAGGATAGGAAGACCCAAAGAGGAACCAAAATGAGGGGAGAGGATTGGCCATAACTTTACCTTGCCGGTAGCCTCGAGGACTTGGCAACGATGGGTAATGAAATCGACGAGCTGTTTGAAAGTCGGAAGCTCGGAACCAGTCAAAGAAGTTTGCCATTCTTGCAATGTGAGCAGGTCGAGTTTAGAGCTTCACACGTGCACGAGTAGATCGTCCCAATGAGATGTCGGACGTCTAAGTGCCTGAAGGGCATGTATGTGTTTTGACGCGCCGTCGGCAATTTGCCGCAATTCACAAGCGTTTTCTTTGCTCATAAACGGGAGCTCCATAATGGCTTTAACATGCGTGTGCACGATAATACGCTTGTTATCGTAACGCTCTTTTAAAAGATTCCACGCGATTTCGTAATTGAGGTCCGATATCTCGAGGCAGTTAATCACGTCGCTCGCTTCGCCGGTAACTGACGCTCGTAAATATTGTAACTTCTGAACGTTGTTTAACGACGCGTTCGAATGTATGATCGAATTGAAAACGTCGAAAAAAGAAAATCACTCGTCGTACTTGCCGGAAAGTGTCGGAAGGTTCAGCTTAGGCAGGCGTACGTGGGTCACGGATTCTGGTGCTTCGGAAACTGTGGAATTTGACGGCGACGGTGCCGTAACATTGCGTGACGCGCCACGAAGTGAGTTTAGAAGTTCCCAAATTTTGCGGATAGGCTATAAAAGGCTTCTTCGAACGCAGCGCGATCGTTAACTTCGCCGTCGTCTATGATTTCTAATTTTGACTGTACCGAATTGTACTCTGACCAACAGTTCTCTAGCTTTGACCGACGCTCCTCAAGCTGAGCCGTTACCGTCGGTGTAACGGTACCGACATTATCGACGTACGTATTGATCCGCGTACAGGATCCCTTGATAATCGCGCGCTGTTTCCGTAACGCGGCAGGATCCGGCTGGGTAGCCATCTTGAAATGACGCCGCGAAAGATTTCTCGAGAAAGAATGTATGAAACGCGAATGAATCGAACCGACGCGAACGCTGGGTTGCCACCCCTACCTGATAACGCAAGCGAGCGCTAAACCTCTCGGCGAGGCTCTGCACGTTGTTCCTCCTGGCACCCGGACGGACGTCGCTGGGCTGCGGACCCTCTCGATGCGTCGTGGTATGGCGGGATGTGGCGAACGCACGACGTTCGGCTGCGAAGAACCCCTGGTTCCGTCGTGGCACAGCGGGGCGGGGAATGTGCGGCGTTAGGCTGCGTTGGAGCCTCTCGTACATTTGCGCGCCCTTGCGCTGCCTCCTAGACGGGCGTGTTCTCGCTCGTCCTGATAAGGACGCGAGCTGAGACTGGTAGCTCAATGGCGGGCCCCCTTGGCGGGCCTCTGGTATGGCGGGCTTCGCGCCCACGATGTTTCGACGGCGTGTCTGCAGTCTGGCGACAGGCTCGTCGTGTTTCTAGGCTGGGATCGTCGTAGCAACACATCGCGGTCGGGATATTGCTTGCGACCGGGCGCTTGTTAACCACCTCGAATGTCGGACGTCTCGGATGTCCTGTCACGGTCGCCAAATGTTTTGTAAGCCTCGTGGCCTCCACGCAGGTGATCCAGTAGCTCTTCCTCAGGATCGGGCGTGGTCGAGAAGGAAAAGATTCTCTCCTCTGCTTTGTATATTTATTAAGCACTCGGGTGGTACAGCGGATAAAGCGCAGTCAATCGCTCGACTTGAACGGCGCGTGCGACTCGTACGACGATCACAATGGTTCTCACGCGACCGGTAGATGCGGCCGGAAGTCGCCGATGGTAGCGCGGCGGTAACTAGGCGGAAAAGACGAGAGCGCCCGCGAATAGCAGGCTCGATCGCGCGCGGTATTATGAATGGTTAATACAGGAGCGGACCAGGAATATATCATACAATACGTAACGCTCATATTATAACAAATAGATAAATTCTACAAAGAAAACGAAGTTTGTGTGTTAGACTAAACTGAACGGTAAACTTTTTGACCCCTAAATAACTCCCAAACGGATCAACGTATCGACCCTTTGGCGCCCCAGGGTAACTACAACTCAAAAATTTCAAATAGAACCACCCATATTGTAGTATATCGTTTGAAAGAGCATAAAAAAAGAAAACTTTTGGCTCAAACCAGAAGTTGATACGTTGATCCGTTCGGGAGTTATTTAGGGTCAAAGTTTGAGAACGCCATATTTGACCCTAAATTATTTTGAATGGGTCAACGTATCGACCTCTACCTTGCGCCAAAATCTTTCTTATTTTATGCCCTTTTAAACGATATAATACAATATAAGGAATTTCATGTAAAAAATTAAAGGTGTCGTTCACGTGAGCTTTAAACGACCATCCAAGGTCAAATAAATGACACCATCTTATGTACCCCTTAAAACCATACAACTTTTGTCTGAAACATTTTTCTCTAAAATGTTGCGTTTACAAATAAATCGGGTGATACGAGTGGTCTAAGACCTGTATATTTTTTATAGTTGATAGCAATTAATTTCTCTTTTTCTTTTTTCTCGCGCTTGTTTAGTTTTATAGATTATTATGATTGCTTGATTAAACTTGCTTCGTATAATATTAGTGGTAATTAGCATAGATTAGTTAGATTTAATTTGTTATTTGCGCGTATTCACGCGAAACGTCGGTGGATCGCGATCGGTAGAAATTTACAAATTTATGCGACTCACCAATTGGTACTGCCATCGTTCATCCACCGACGGCAGCAATTACCCCAAAAGGGAGCAAACTACTCGCTCGCGGCACACGTTACAGGACCGCGAGCTCACTTGCCGCCAAGAAGCTCTAGTACGCGCAACTATGCTTTCGGGACGCCCGACCGCGCTCTCATCCCTCTTAGGGACCGATCTCTCGCCTGCCTTGCTTTGCCTGCTTGCTTGTGCCTGCTTGTGCCTTTTCTATCCTGCGGATCTCGCTTCTATCTGTGTGATGCTGTGCCTGAATGCTGCATACCGGACCAGACAAGACGAGAATCCAGCGGCCACGAGACAGGACGAGAATCGGCGGATTCACCGGGAGACGACGGGCGGACCGAACGGTGAGTCGCTTAGCCTCTTTCGCTCGTTGCATGCGCACTTTCGCTACTCGTTTCTCGCATATTTTACACAAACTTAGTCGTGAGGGAATTTTAATTACCCCCCTCTGGTCCTTTGAGCAATTAGAAAATTTCGTCACCGGGGAACTGACACCCCCCCCCGCTCAAATGTTATACTCCAATTTTTCTTATCGGGAAATTTATAAAGTTATATAAGGTACAGTGTAAATTGCAATTTTGTTGAACTCCACGCAGAAGATGAAAAAATAATAGCGTGGTCACTTACAGACTTGTAGAGCGCCAAAAGTCTGGGTCTAATAGAAATTTTCCGATAAGAAAATTTAGAGCACAATATCCATTGCAGAAAATCCCAGCAGTTCAAAACGAAAAAGAAAATTAACGGTTAAATTATACACAGCAGTAACAAAATTTACTTTATTATCAGAAACAATGCACAATTTTTAAAATTTAATATTTATAACACAAATGTAATTTGTATAATTTTAATTATATTCAATTATAAATTATGTTATTACATTATATTATATATTATGTCATTCATACTGTACATTCTTCCTACAAGAGATTTTTGAAGAAATCGATGTGCCCTCTGCTATTTGATCGAGCCAGAGCCACGAGCACAGTGCGGCACAACGCGGTGCAGCCTCAGTCATTAAAATTATGTAAAAAATAGAATCTATTGTTTCTTCATAAAATAAGAAATATGTATATACTATCAGAATAAAATAAAGAATAAGATAGCATTATTTTAAAAAATTTTTAAATGTATTTTTTAATGAAAAAATTAATTAAACATTTTAATTGCTTAAAAGAATTGGAATTTGTAATTTCTTGTAACTTAAAACTATTTTTTTCGGAAAGATTGTCTTCTTAGCTTTAAATCCTTAGCTTAATTTTTTAAAGGTCTCTCAAGAATATATAGTAATAAAGTGTGGGGAACTCTAATGAGATCCTCTGCTTGAATTGCTTAAAAATGCTTTATTATAAAACTGTTATACAATGCCGACCTGAACTGTATAGCAATCGTATCGAATCGAATCTAACGGAAATTGGTGGACGCCGCCCTGAGTTCCCTCTCTAACGCCATCTCTACATAATCTCTATGCGCACTAACTAACTATGCAAATACACTTCTGTGGATAAGCTGTAATATGGTACATCAAATAAAGTTCTAACAAGAGAAAACTGCATGTGATACTTTACATAAAGATTAAATTGTAGTAATTATTGCAACAATAAATATATGTGATTGTATATAAATGTTATATTCGTAACGTAAACATAAAATTGTTATTTATAATAAGTATGTAAATAATCATTTACTCATAAGCCTTTGAGATTTCTTGTCCTTTACTTACATAATTAAACAAGTTAATTGGTTTGTGAATTATCAACTTGGGAACTGTTTAGATGACAGCTATATTTTATCTTTATCATCGATATAACAAAAATATTGATGTAAATTAAAACAATATTATTGTAGTTAAATGAAGCAATGTATTTATTGATTTTACTTTATTATTACGGAACGATACAAAAGAAATAATTAGTTTTAATTTGTTTTAAATATAATGCCGTTTGAAAAAAATCAGATAAAATTGGGAAAATAGTCTTTTATGTAACATATACATTTTCTAATTTTTTTCCAAGGGTTCTCTTCTGGAGCGTGCAAAATTTCTTGAATATTTTAAACAATTCTGCAAGTCGAGTTTTGGCGTGGAAAATTCTAAAGAAAAACGTGTTTCATAATGCCTTAAAATGATTTATGATACTTGATATCTATAATAGGGGCAGAGAAAACAATAAAATGTTAAAAACACGTTTTTTAATGATATTCCGGCAATGAGGCAAGAAAGAGCTAAATATGGAATTCTCTACAGATAATATTATCAATTATTAAACCTTCAAATTGTCCCTAATCCAACTAATTTTGTTTGAGGACCTCTATAGATCCCCCCTTATCTTACTATATCCTAAACAAATACATTTTTTATATATATTATATTAATATATTATACTGCATATGGGCAATTCCACGTCAAATCGAACGAGAAATGACCTGGTATTTTTTAAATTGATTGTGAAACTTCATTTACATGAAATATACATAAAATAAGCAGATACATATTTTTTATTCGTCCAAAATATTTGTTTTGCAAAAATCATAAGCAATACAATTTTCGTGAAAAATGAAGAAGTTGTCAACTTCAAAAATTTATATCTCTGGTTATATTTGTCGTAGAGAGATCTTTAAAAAAAGAAGCTAAGGATTTAAAGCTAAGGAGACTATCTTTTTGAAAAAAATTGTTTTAAGTTACAAGAAATTACAAATTCCAATTGTTTTAAGCAATTAAAATGTTTAATTAATTTTTTCATTAAAAAATACATTTAAAAATTTTTTAAAATAATGTTAACTTATTCTTCATTTCATTCTGATAGTATATACATATTTCTTATTTTATGAAGAAACAATAGATTCTATTTTTTATATAATTTTAATGACTGAGGCTGCACCGCGTTGTGCCGCACTGTGCTCGTGGCTCTGGCTCGATCAAGTAGCAGAGGGCACATCGATTTCTTCGGAAATCTCTTGTAGGAAGAATGTACAGTATGAATGACATAATATATAATTGGAGCATAACATTCATTACATAAAATCCCGGCAATTCAAACCAGAAAAGAAAATTAACGATTAAATTATACAGCACAGTAAAACAAAACAATTTATTTTACAGGAATACAATTGTTAAAATGTAATATTCATAACAAAAATGTGATTTGTATAATTTTGATTATATTCAACATTATATATTATGTTATTCATAAGCTGTATGCATATACAAGAGATTTCCGAAGAAATCGATGTGCCATGCCACTTGGTCGAGCCAAAGACGCAAGCACGGCGCGGCATCTCAGTCATAAAATTATATAAAAAGATAGAATCCATCGTTTCTTCATAAAATAAAAAATATGTGTACTTTCAGAATAAAGTAGAGAATAAGATATCATTATTTAAAAAATTTTTTTAAATGCACTTTTTAGTAAATTAATTAATTAAACATTTCAACTGCTTATAAAAATTGGAATTTGCAATTTCTTGTAACTTACTATTTTTTCAAAAATATTGTCTGCGTAGCTTTAAAATGCTTTTTTAAAGATTTCTCTACGACAAATATAACCAGAGATATTAATTTTTGAAGTTGAACGGAACGCAGCACGTAACAGAAGCAAGACTGAGCGAGACGGGTAAAAGGAAACTTCAGCTTCGCCGCTGCTAGCACGCCTACCGTAACGTGATACGTGAGACAAGGACGGAACGATTGTTTGTCGGTCCTTGTCTGACTCATTCACCTTATCGATTTTTAGTAGTTTGGACACCAACCATAGCACGGACACGCACCCATGTACCGTTACCGAGCGTGACGAGCGTAGTTTAGTCGCACTTCTTCAGGCGGCGCGTCGGAAAATGCATCCACCGCAAGAACAAGGGATGGCCGCTCTCAGGTTTCTCTCTGGTCGTACATACATACTAGTGCAGACATAGACTTATATAGATAGACCGGCCCCTGCCGTAAGAGCACGCGTCGGAAGATAGACGGTGCAAACATAGCCTGTGGTTATAGTCCTGTCTCTTTCTTGTGATTGCTTGGTGGGAATAGAAGTCTAGAGTGGGGACTAGTAGGGAATAGCCGGGCTAGACTTCTATCCTCACCAAGCGATCAGAGAAAAAAAGAGGACTATAACCACGGGCTATGTCTGCACCGTCTATCTTCCGACGCGTGCTCTTACGGCAAGTGTAACGTCCCGCCAATAAAATTATTTCTTTTTACGAAAATCTTAAAATTTAAATTATAACCTTCAATTACTAACTAAATTTTTATTACTGTTCCACAGTACGATTGTATATTATAAATTCACTTACTTGCTCCTGTGATAAATATCACCAAACCACTCAGGCGTCACAGTCACCCTCTTGCGCATGAAACTTACCGCCATAAACAAATAGTTCAAAAGCGATCCGCCAGTGTCGGAATGACAATAAGAAATTATTGAGGTTCGCCGCTGGTGCCGAAACGTCTGGTCGATAACATAAATAAAGATTTAATTTTACCACTGGTGCCGAAACGCCTCTAATAGAAGATCTAGTTTCGCCGCCGGTGTTGACGCGTCTAATAAATATGCGACAAGAAGGGTTTAGTCATCGCCGGTGCCGACAATGCAAAGAGGAAGGTTTAGTTTCACCGAGCGGGAACGCGAGGAAAATACTCGAGTTACCAACTCTAACCTTCCTGTTTACATTTTTGAATGACTCAAGCCGCCTCGAAAATTTAGACAACTCCGACCAATAACAGCGTAAGGAACCACCCCGAAAATGCCCCTCCAGTCGATCACTAGCCAATGGCGGCGCAGCAAACTCAGCGGTCTTTTGAATATAAAACCCAGCGTTTAGCCGGGACGAGCACTTATTAAACTGATTAACCTTATAAAACTTAGTAAAACCCTTTTATTATCAGTCATCTTTTTATTCTCAATTAGTTAGTACACACCTATTATTCACACGCAGTCTTATTACTTTGACTCTTACTCCGATTCAACTTCTAACTTCAAGTCTCAAAGTAAATTCAACTTAGAGTCAGTGCCTCCAGGCCTGAGAGTCTCCGAGAGCTGCGCCGGCCGTTTGCTGTTCGCACCTGCGACTTGCGATCTGCCCCTCATCCCCTAGAGAGAGGTTCCAGCGACCGAGCTATTATCTACGAGGTGGGATCCACACCATCCTATAAGTTTATTTCTAATATTCAACACGTTGTAACTGCGAGCGAGCGTTATTCCCCCGTGTACAAGCCATGAGAAGTTGTATTAAATCTATATAATATACATTTATATACTGGAAATATTCACAAACAGAATTCAATTTATTCAGATCCAACCTTATCCCCGTTATATATATATGTATATATATATATATATAAATTTTGCGATTCGATCTTTGTATAATTTTTATTATTTTAAGCAAGTGCTCCTTGACATTTGTTCGAATTACCAATCATTATCCCCAGTCATTCCTCCACTGATAAGTTCGCTAACAACAGCCGGTATCCTGGCTATTAAATAAAGGTTCTTTTAAAGACTAAAAGGTGTTTCGATTCCCAATTACCCCCGAACGATTGTCAAGGTAAATTTCAAATCAAGTATTTAATATTTTGATTTCGTTATTTTATCAAGAGACACGGTAGTGTCTCGCGCCAAGTACGCGCGGAACGAGACAGCCGTGGCTCTATATACGCGACGCGACGAGTTGCGAGTACCCGAGATTTTTAGATCTCGATAACCAGTGAACGGATCAAGTTCTAACTAGGCTTATCGTAAAGCTTGGACCAAATTATATAAGAAAAGTGTTTTTATTTTTCCGCTACGTGTTCTACGAACGGAGATATTGCGATGCAAAACTCAAAGCTGAAAATTTACAATTAAGAAACATCCACGTATTACGGTTTCTGTATTCGCCACGGCGCGCGGCGCAGCACTGGAGTTGCTGATTTTATAACTTTCGTGTCCTTGCCGTTATGCGATGCGGCGCTGGCCCATTAGTTCGATCACATGTGATGTGACACATGTAAACATAACATAACCATAAAGCGGCGCATACACGTCGCGAGTCCGGATCGGCTCGGTTTCTACTCGTTCGTGGGTGAGATGTTACGAGACGGGCTCGGCGTCCGACGAGCCAAATTTCGGGACTATTCGGGAGTGTGTGTGTGGTGAAAAACGTTTGAGTCCGGTTCGCGAATCAAGCTCGCCGAGCCTGACTCGCGAGTCAAACTCGTACATATAATGGGCCGCTTCAGACGTCCGCGTCGTCGAGAAATATTCCGTCCGCGTCGTCGCGTCCGAACACTCCGAACGGAGTACATGAGTGCTAGAGTGACAGAGTTCGCGCCTTGTGGATGGCTGGTTCCTGGGATACACCCTGAGCGAGGATGGCGAGGTTATATCTATCGTACATATTGCTCTTTCTCGCGGTCACGCTCGCGTTCCCCGCTCGCGTTCACCGCTCGCGTTCTCTCTCTCTCTCTCTCTCTCTCTCTCTCTCTCTCTCTCTCTCTCTCACACCCAGCCGGTGGCAGCTCGTGACCGTACCTCACCGGTCTCTTCGACTAAGTCTTATATCGTCACTTTATCCTCCGGTGCGGTACGCGATACAGTTATTTCCAAGAAGCGAGCACGACGTACGCTAAAGCAAAAAGATGTTTGCGATAATGGCTCTGATCGGAATGTGCATGTGAACGAGTTTCTGCCCAAGGACAGATATGATTTGCTGCAGCGAGCTAAACGCGTTGTCAGAGAAAGGTCTTATAGATATATCTGGGTAAAAGGGGGTCGCATTCGTGTCAGACACTCTGACGGTGAGCCAGTTATTCAGGTCAATTCTGAGGCTGATCTTGAAAAACTCTTTTGACGTGCACGTTCCGACCGGTTATTGTCTGACCAACTGTTGTCAACCAATACACATTGTACATCCGTCTCGTCTGCTCATTTTCGCGTAGCTTAGTTTAATGCTAATTCCCTTCGGGGACATATAGATTTAATTAGAGTTTATTTTGCTGCTAACTTATTTCATGTCATTTCGGTATCCGAAACATGGCTGCATTCCGATGTTTCCAATGCTCTGGTGGCTTTAGATGGCTATTTTTTAATCCGAAATGACCGATTGAGTAGACGAGGCGGGGGAGTCGCCTGCTTTGTTCATAATTCGTTGAAGGTCAGAGTTATAGCTGCCTCTACGGGTGTTGACATTAACTCTCCAGAATATCTCATTATCGAAATCCGTGCACCTAATAATGAGACAGTTTTATTCGCGTCTGTCTACAGAAGACCTAAGGGTCTCCTCTTACACGAATTCGTTGATACACTTACGAGTGTATCGCATCTATATAAAAACATAATCATTGGCGGTGACTTCAACTGCGACCTCCTTTCGACGAGTTTTGAGGCGAACTATTTACGCGAACTTATGTCGGGCATTTCAATATTTATTGTACACTCCGATGCTACTCATCACACTGCCACTTCTGACTCGTGGCTTGATGTTCTCGCGGTAGATGACAGTGAAAAGATCTCGACGTTCGCCAAATCCGAGTGCCCGTTTATAGCCGGTCACGATCTCATCGAGCTGTCGCTTTCACTCGGTATGTTCTTACCGATTGAGCGTAATATTTTAAGGCGCAGTTATAGAGCCATTGATGGTGATGAGTTTCGTGACCATCTTCAGTCTATCACTGAGAGTACTGGTTTTCTGGCGTGCATTCGAGAGATCATTGATGGTGGTTGTGTTGGGCTTGTTGACCAGCCGAGTGTTTCTGGTGTTGACGGACTCTGTGCGGTGCTGTCTGATACTTTGCTTGGGACGCTTGATGTTTTTGCTCCTGAGCATGTATTTGTTATCAGGAGGCCCCCTGCACGGTGGCTCACGGTCGAACTTAAAACCAGGCTTTGTACTCGTAATCAGCTATACAAGCAGGCAAAGCGCTCTAATAGTTTGCTCGGTTACGCCACCTACAGACTTTTTCGTAATCGGCTTAATATTGATATAAAGCGTGCCAAAAGCGAGTTTCAATTCAATTCTCTTAAAAACATCACTGATCCTGGTAAACTATGGAGAGAACTGGCTCGTTTGGGTCTTGTTAAATCATCCTTAGTTTCTCCTTTACGTTTTTTTACACCTGATCAATTAAATTCATTTTACGTTTCAATTTCTAACGCTCAGTCGCCTTGCATGTATGCTGACTTTATTTCCGCCATTGCTTCGGTTGCTCGTCCATCTCAGCGCCCAGAGTTTGTTTTCTCCGACATAACGTGTTTTCTCTGTCTCTGGCTTGTTTCTGTTGTTTCTCCTTGATACTCTTGTGGCCGTTGAGTTCAAATTTTCTCATTATTTAAATTATCATTTAAATTCTGGTGGCTATGGACGGGAGAAAGACTTGTAAAGGCTGTGCTGCTGTAGTGGTCAAACCCATTATTTGCGAATTCTGCAACATTGCATCCCATCCGGCTTGCATCCCTCGAACTGGACATCCTTATTCCAATAATCAATTTACGGACTGCAGAAGTCGGTTAGGCCCATCTCAATCTATGGATACAAATCTCCTAGATAATATTAAAAAACTAATACACGCGGAGTTTGCTGATTTCCGTAAAGAAATTCGAGAGATGTATCGTGCTGATATGGAGCAAATCAAGAAGGACATAATCTCCTTGTCGACTAGAATGGACCATCTGGAGAACTTACTGGTCAACACTCAACCCTCAGTTCCTTCTCCATCACTTGAGATGGATATCATGGAGGAAATAGAGGATAGGGAAAGAAGATCGACAAGTCTTATTTGTTACAATCTGGAAGAATCGGATAATTCAAATTGTTCGGATGCTGATCTGGTTAAGGACATCTTTAAAATAATCCAGCCCGAAATGACTCCGAAGTTTAAAACAATGAGACTGGGCAAAAAGCTTCAAGGACACTCCAGACCGTTGAGAGTCTCCCTACCTACCAACAAGACGCCCTATCGATTCTGCGTAACAAATCAAGTTACTCTGGACCAGTACGGATTTCTCAAGATCAGACTCTCAAACAAAGGCAGTACTTTAAGGATTTGCAGTCGAGGCTAAGAGCGTTAAAGGATGCGGGCGAAACTAACAAGACAATTCGCTATAAAAATGGAGTGCCTAAGATTGTCGACATCAGTCATAACGGAACAATAAAAAACTAAATCGGGTCCCTTTAGTATACTATCAAAATGTGCGGGGTTTGAGAACAAAATTGTGCGATCGCGTTGTGCTGTATCCGATGCCGCTGAAATCTACGATATTATCATTTTTGTCGAGACGTGGTTAAATGGCAGTATTTCAGACGCAGAACTTGGCTTCGAAAAGTTTAATGTTTTTCGTGTGGATAGGAGCTATGAAAATACTGGTTATTTGCGTGGGGGCGGTGTACTTATTGCTGTCCGTGATGATTTGTTTTGTCAAACTTTAAAGGTGACAGCATCGCACGTCGAACAACTCTTTGTTGACATTCGGCTGAGTCGTAAGCATTTAGTCATTGGCACGGTATATCTTCCCCCGGCCTCTGACTCTTCTGTTTATGAGTCGCACTGCCTTCTGTGAGGAGGTGATGGCTGTGTCGCCTGGCGCCGATGTATTGATCGTGGGTGACTACAATTTGTCTAATACTGTTTGGCATAATAATGATGGTTTTCTGAATGTAGATCATTGTGGTCATTTGTCGGATCAGGCGTCCACGGTCATGCGCTTCTTCAATGAATTTAACTTCCACCAACATAATTGTGTTTTAAATGCAGCACACGGCACGTTGGATCTAGTCTTTTCCACTTTGCGTAATCTGACGGTGCGACCAGCCGATGGGCTTTTATGCACCCAGGATCGATACCACCCAGCTTTTGAAATATCGGTGCCGAGGTTGGCGTGCTCGTCCCCCCCCCCGCCAGATCTTGAATGG